>CADEHL010000092.1:351444-571471 GCA_902827135.1 Harpagifer antarcticus
CAGGACTCTCGTCAGGGAACACACACACGGGACACAGGACTCGTCAGGGAACACACACACGGGACACATGACTCGTCAGGGAACACACACATCTCCAACAGATGACAGTTAGAAACGCTGGAGCTGGAACAAGTGCTATTTAAGATCCAGTCGTTAGGCAGGAGGAAATAACACAATAATACAGATCAAGTAAGTACAGATAAACAATACATAAGTAAAGACTTCAAGTGTACTACATGTCAAGTTAAAAAATGCTTTAAGCCATTATAGGGATACATAAACTGGTTATGTTAGTAATAAAGTTCAAAAGAGAAGCAATCAATATAAAAACAAGGGTGCTTCAATAAAATAAATAATTTTTATCAAGATTGAAATGAATAGGATAGTAATTAAAAATAATATAATAGAGCGTTTTGTGACACAGACCTTCAGCCAACACCTAAAGTATTTAATACATAGTGAGTTTGATTGTGATTGACTTCTATCCAACACATTAATCCAATAATTAAAAGCAGTGGCGAACCGTGTTTGGAAACGGACCTAATCTTCTCCACACGCTCATGAAAAGGCGTTTGTGATCGCTCAGATAATCTCAGGATAATCTGCGGCACCTCGGCGCCGCACACAAACAATGGCTTCCATTTAAATGACGTCTGAGCGGTGTTTCCGACGACGGGTTCAAATGAACAAAATGCAAAAGCCCCGGTGCTGACGGAAAGACACAATCTATGGAAATGAGTTTCAGAGGACGCTGTGTGACCTGCTGCGAACATCACAACCACACATTTGATAAGAGTTACTGGTGAAAATCTAATATCACAGATTCTTTATCGTTTCATGTCCTGAGCGACGCCGAAGGTCGTCAACATCAGGCTCTTTAAGTATTCAGAAAGTACTCAAACATAACATTTAGAAAGCTTTTATTCACATTCCAGGAAAATGAGGTCGATATTTTTAAATGACAGCGGAAAACATATTTTTAAACAATTTCCCACTTTTTTATTATTTGATTTATTTGCATTATTTTATAGTATTTGTTTTATTCTGTCTTACTTTTATTAATAGGGTTTTTACTTTTGGATTATTTTATTGCACTTGTATTTCTTCCCCACTTTTACTGGTTTTAATGGAAACATTTGGATGATTCTCTCGTGACATGCTTTAACTCAAAATGAAAGTCTTAGTTTTTGTTTTTCTTCCGGTGTTTGAAACGTTGATATTGTTGTTTATACAAAGTCAAACTGGGCCTGACATTTACAACCAATAGAGATGAAATATGAGAAAAAGTATTGTATTGCATAAGACAGGGGAACTGAGTACACACTTCAGAGTGTACTACACAACTGTGGGAATACCCTGCAGTATTTCACATGATTTCCATGCACCCGTTATCTTGCATGGAACACACACACACACACACACACACGCACACACACACGCACATACACTGTTGAGTATTTCCATTATATATTTTATATTCTACTACATTTTGGAGGAAAATAGTGTACTTTTAGCTACTTTTGACATTTAAAAACCCATGACATTTTTTATGATGCGGCACTGTGCTGTACTGAAACATTTTTGGCTAAACATTTTACTTAAATACGATTTTGAAATCCCACATACGTCTCCAACCAGTACCTGGTTACACACTTAACCCCCCCCCACACACACACACACACACACACACACACACACACACACACACACACACACACACACACACACACACACACACACACACACACACACACACACACACACACACACACACACACACACACACACACACACACACACACACACACACACACACACACACACACACACACACACACACACACACACACACACACACACACACACACACACACACACACACACACACCATGTATACATCACTTCAGGGGACATTACATTGACTTACATGCATTTCCTGGAGACTTATCCTAATCTTAACCAACACATGCCTAACCCTAACCCTAACCCTTAACCTTAACCTAATCCTAAACCTAACCAAGTCTTCACCCTAAAATGAATGATCCCCCTTATGGGGACCTCCAATTTGTCCCCATAAGGGAGGCGAGTCCCCACACGTGACTGTGTAAACAGATTTAGGTCCCCACAAGTATAGTAATGCTAGGCCACACACACACAGACACACACACTCCTACCTGACAGATGATCTTGATGTGGGACACCCTCTTGGCCCCCTTCTTGCTCGTCTCCTCCGTCAGCACCGACAGGACGAAGTCTCCAGGCTTAGACAGAGACTCTCTCACCAGGAAGGTCCCCGGGTCGTCCCGCACACACAGCAGCTTCTCTGCATTGGGCCCTGAGAGGTGACCGTGGTACCACCTGAGACACACACACACACACACACTGCTGTTATACACTGGGTACACGTCTCTGAAGACATTCCTGCCCTGAGACACAGTTAGGTTGCTGCTTTGTGGTGCTGTGACCTGCAGAAATTCAATTCAAGGCTTTATTGTCATTAGCACAATAGCTACAGTGTAGATATGGCAATGAACAACCGAAGTCACGGGCTCCTCCAACAGTGGGACATATATATAGGACATAGGACAAGTCCAACGGATACAATAGTGCAAGAGAATGTTTTGAGATGTGCAAGTAAATACAAATAACATAGAAATATTGCAAGAAGTGTCTATATATAAGTAAATAATAATATAAAGATGAATAATTAGCAAGATGCAAACAGGTGAATGTTATGGATGATCTTTTAAAAAGTTCATGTGTTTAATGGTCTAAAAAGGTCTTAAAGCATTTCATGACATTCTGCTTATTCATATTGTGTATTTCATAGTGACACCATTTTTCATTCATGCACAATGTTTTTTCGATATGCCGATGTGATAAAAAAAATCATTAAAGCAAATCGAATTGGGATCAATAAAGAATATCTAATGAGATGAGATGCACAGCTCCTCCTCTTCAAATCAATATAATGCTCATATGGAACTAATTGTCAGACTCTTACTCTACTTACTATTTTGTTTATTTATATTTCTTGCGTACTCACTTTTCATAATAGCTTTTTGAAATCCTTTAGTTTTCTCTTTGCCTCTTTGAATTGCTCTAAGTGTGTTTATGAAATCAAATTCCTTGTTTGTGCTTCTCAAAGTGTGGTCCGCGGAGCGCCCCCTAGTGGTCCGTGAGTATATTGGTACAATTTCACATTTGAAATAAATTAATTAATTTAAGTTTTCCGCACTCTCGCGGGAATATCTCCGCAATGGAGCGAGCTTAAGTTTCACTTTCGATTGTATGATATAGCCCAGAGCAACACCTTCGTCACACATGTTGCCACTTGTTTGTACAAATTTCAGGCGATTTGTAAAAAACGATGTGTTTTTGGATATTTGTGGAGTTCGGTGGTCCACGAGTGTTTTTTTTATTGGTTAAGTGGTCCTTGGTATGAAAAAGTTTGAGAAACACTGATGTAAACCCTTGGAATAAAAGCAGAATCTGATCATAATGATACCTTTAAAGGAAAACTTCACCTACAAAATGACTATTTATAATTCAATAACTCACCCACTGTTAATTGAACTCTTAAAGAAAACTCAGTTAATAAAGAATCCAAAAACCTAAAGTGCATTGAAGTAAATTGGGGCTGCCTTTGACTTAAAAAATACAACCCAAGTCTGATGTATTCAGTCGTATGCTCAATACAGTTTCCGGTACCACTTTACAATCAGACTATCCTTATAAAGGATTCATAAAGGGTTTATAATTCGGTTCTAAACACTTTGTTAATCATTAAGAACCATTTATAAAGCAGTTCTAACATAGTTTTACATAGGCTCACTATTTGGCAAGATGACTAAGCCTTATATTGGCACTAGCTTACTTCGTCTTCTTCATCAGCCAGCATCCTTGGTATCTGTTGTTCACTGAGTTGATTCTCCCCCATCCATCTTGATGTTTCTTGGCATCTCTTTATGACCATTTATTAATGAGTTACTACCATTTCTAATAAGGCTTAGCAGCAGATAAATGTGGGCTCACCATTTGGCAAGCAACCGGTCACAGTCGCCCTGTTTATCTCATGTTTTATAAAAGCTTATTAAGGATTTATAAAGTGTTCACAACCTAATTAATAAATGAATTACAAACTATTCGTAAAGCCTTTATAAGGGTAGTCTTATTGTAAAGTGGTACCCAGTTTCCCACACACACGCATGAACTCTAAACCCTCCCTATTTTAAACACGTCTGCAAAAACATTGTTTCACTTGCGCAGGCGCACTACTCCTCGTATATTAAACAATACGGTTGAAGAGATGTTTTTATATTAGCTTTCAAAACACGGGACAAAAGAGACACATGTTGTTTGAGAGATAATACAAAATAGGTTTTAACAGATTTTCTCTTGCCCTTATTTCGATTTTCTTTAAGGGTTTCTTTCGCTGTGGAGGCATGCACGAATTCAAAGTAACACGAGGCAAGTAGAAGATATCTAACTGGTTCTTTTGCAAGTGAAGTACTCCCTTTTCCATCTCGTGAAATGCATTTAAATGTCAACTGCCTGCATGATGCAATAATACATGCTAACACAGGACACTAATATACAAATGGTCATTTTGGGGGTGAGGTATTCCAGCAAGGAACAAGCAGTCTTCTTACTGTATGTGAGCCCAGATGAATGTTTGTCTGTGAATAGCGTGTGTTAAAGTGCATTCAGGGCTAAGCGGTTGTCTGCCTCTCACTGATGTGGTGCACGAGACCGTTCCTCTCCACACACTGAGCGCAAATAGAAAGCCACAACAGAATCAGGTGCATTCGTCGTATATGCAGTTAAAAACAGCAAGTACACATGTTGCTATTACAGGCCGACATATTTCTGTCCCCCGGCGTACTCTGTGTGTGTGTGTGTGTGTGTGTGTGTGTGTGTGTGTGTGTGTGTGTGTGTGTGTGAAGTGTGTGTGCAAGAGTGAAGGCTCACTCGGTCAGGTTGGGCTGCGTAAATTTAGGCACTGTTCTCGATTTCTTCTTCTAAACTTCCTGTTGTGCGGTCGGAAAAAGTCTGATGGCAGATTTCGTGGCTGAAGAGGACAGATTATTTATAGCCTTCGCACACACACACACACACACACACACACACACACACACACACACACACACACACACACACACACACACACACACACACACACACACACACACACACACACACACACACACACACACACACACACACACACACACACACACACACACACACACACACACACACACACACACACACACACACACACACACACACACACACTGTGTTACTTACTGAGTATTTACAACAGGTTGCATGGAGCACCTGCAGACTAAAAAGCAAAAAAAGAAAAGTTCTGTCCATGCACTTTTGCAGAAGATAAGGGACAGCTTGTGAATGAAGGGAATCATTTATTTAAAACTGTAAAATAAAAATTAAAAAGGCAACAATTAAACTATGCACATCCAAGACTAACACGCACTCATCAACCTGCAATAAAGTGCCATTAAATTCAACAACCTTATCTTTCCTCTTCGCTGAGAAGAGATAAGCCTCCAGATACATGACATAAACGCTGACCTGCTTCTGTGTGTGTGTGTGTGTGCGTGCGTGCGTGCGTGCGTGTGTGTGTGTGCGTGTGTGTGTGTGTGTGTGTGTGTGTGTGTGTGTGTGTGTGTGCTTCAAGGCAAGAGACTAAGATTGTGTGAAATGAGGAAGAGGCAGCCAGCGAGTGAGCAAGAACTCGATGGAGTGTGCAATAAGAGGAAGACACGCCGGGTCTGGCCACTGCTTTCAAATGTGTCAAAACTTAAAGTTTCCAACCGCAGAAACAAAAGGGAAGTTAGACAACTGACAGAGAGAGAAGGACGAGGGGGGGCAGAGCCTCCAGCAAGGGTGAAGTACACAGTCACACATGCACACACACAGAGTCACACACACACAGTCACACACACACGATAGAAAGTCCTCCTTGACTCATAAAAGCCGATGAGCTTATCAGGTGGACATTAACCTACTTTAAGCAGCTGCACAAGTTTCTAGCTTATAGAAAAAGTCCATTCATAATCAAACTTATGCAGTGAATTTAAATATGCAGTGTGAACTAATTAGAATAAAAAGTATGAGGATAAATTGGTTTTTTAAAGTGCAAACAGATTGAGATGTGTATCTTGTTCACGGAAAGTATTTTGATGTGGTTTGCAGATGTTGGAAATAATTTAGTGACTATATTTAGCAAACAGAGATGCTTACGAGTTTCTGAAAGCTACGATTACAAACAACTACATTAAAAATAGCAAGTGCTTTAAGTCCTATATGTCAACATATATTTTTAAGAAGACGTTATGTCTGTTACTTTGTGTATATGCTGAGTTAAAAGCTGCTTATGTCCGTTTGAGGGTATTTAGTGAATAAGATGAGTGTGATCTAAACAGTGACGTTTCACATAAAATAGAAACACGATTCTTCCTCACAACAGGATGTTTTCTGATGTTGAATATAAACTCGTGTTCTGCGAGTAACTACAGCAGACGGTCCTCTGGAGAAGCGTTAGGTGCAACAATGAAACTTCACTTAATGTGGAAGTGCTCGCGTCTCCTTTTGGCGAGTGGTTGCATCATCTATTTCCAGTATCTGTGTGTGTTGAGAAAGAGATCAACTAGGTTATAATTAAGCGTGTTTTCCATCATTGCAGGAGTCAGACAAAGCCTTTGATTCACGACGCAAAAGGAGTCCATTTAAGAGTTGTTACCAATTGCATAAAGATTGAAGACATTTTTCTTAAATATAATAGGAAGTAAATATCCTTGAGTTGAAGACGCCCCTCTCATTCATGTTGTTTATTGGTTTGTGTTTATGAACTAATTGTTTGTGTGAAGGTTTGATCTATTCCTCTATGGTTATATCGTTGTGATGCATTCATCACTTTTACTAAATCAAATATTTGTTCTTTAGATGTTTGCAAATTCATAGATTCCTGCTTTTTTAATGAGGGTGATAAGAACAGATTATTTAACCTATCAACCACTAATAATGCCTGCACGCAGAGCGGTTCATCCGATCTGTTGGAGATATTTAACTTAAAAAATCCAGAAATATAAAATGTTTCCATCTTGAATGCAGCAGAGGTTTAAAGTCTAACCAAATGCACAACTGAACTTAAATGAAATACACAAGTTAGTATAACGTATAGTCTCCACGGCTGTGAACTCTCGGGTGTGGGTGTTTGTTTTCACTGACTCACAGAGTGACAAACACGCTATTATTAGACCTAAAATGTATTTTCTAAAAGCTTCAAATAAAACATCTTCACCCCTCGAGGAAAGTATGAAACCCAGTGGAATACCACGGCGAAAAGGACAATTATTCTCCGCAGTAAATAAACAACGAGAGGAAATAAAGCTTGTCATAGTTTAATTAAACACTGAACTAAACTAAAGTGTATGCGGAGGCAGCTAGGTGATGTGTGTGTGTGTGTGTGTGTGTGTGTGTGTGTGTGTGTGTGTGTGTGTGTGTGTGTGTGTGTGTGTGTGTGTGTGTGTGTGTGTGTGTGTGTGTGTGTGTGTGTGTGTGTGTGTGTGTGGCCTAGCATTACTATAGGCGCATTCACACCGCAGTACTTTTCCCACAAAGGTTCATGCGAACTTAGTTCATGCAAACTCTTTAGTTCGCATGAACTAAGTACAGATCGCGTTCACACCGGAAAAAGTCCCCGGGGGTGGATTAGGCAAATGAAGCCGCTGACTTGTGGGGACCTAAATCTGTCACAGTCACGTGTGGGGACTGGCCTCCCTTATGGGGAAGAATAGGTTAAGGTTAGGATAAGTCTCTAGGAAATGCATGTAAGTCAATGTAATGTCCCCTGAAGTGATGTATACATGGTATGTGTGTGTGGGTATGTGTGTGTGGGTGTGTGTGTGTGTGTTCAATATTAACCTACAGGGAGAGTAGTGTGAAGTATATTTACTCAAGTACAATTTTGAGTTACGTGTACCTAAATATTTCCATTTCATACTCCTTTATACTTTTATTCCACAACATTGGAAGCCAATATTGTAATGTTTTACTCCATAACAGCTTTATTTATTCCTAGATTTAAATTAGTAGCTAATTCAAACCAAACATAAAATACATTATGTCATATAATTATAGGTTGAGATATCTAGCAGAAGAATACACTTCACCAGCTGTGATGAACACACTAATCACAATGCAGTAGTATGTATGAAATGGCATAACAAGTACTTTTACTTTTAAGTACTTTTAGTATACGTTAAGGCCAATACTTTTGTACTTTGATTTTAAATGCAAGGCTTTTACTTGTAACACAGTATTTTGACATGTTATCATTGTTACTTCAGCTTTCTTCCTCCTCTGCTTCTTAGCTCTAGCTAGCTAACAAAATGCTACATTTTACAAATTAAATACGTAACCTTATGTCGGCACAAGAATATAATATATATATAAGTTATTATATTATCATCCTGAGGGGCATACATGTTTTTTATTTCATGGAAATCTATCCTGCCTTTTAAATGGAGTATTTTTACAATTTACAAATGTGCTTTAATTTATTTTTTATATTTCAATTTGGTGTAAATTCTTTAATCTTAAAATGTCTTATAATCGTTATATTTTGGACCTTATTTTACAACTTATACACCAAAGCAAACTCCTTGCATGTGTAAACTACCTGGCTATAAACCTGATGGTCTTGGTGGAGGAAGTATGCAGATGTTTTTTCAAAATGTCATTTCATAATATGTTTCTTAATGCTCTTGCCGCTTTGCAAAGCACCTAAGGACACCGTACAATTCATAAAACATCTGAAGGAAAGGTTTAAGACAGGACAAAAGGACCGTAACAGGGAGCATGTAGGGAAACAAGTCGCACTACAGTGAGCAGGGAGAGGGCACCCACCTCTCAGTGGTGGGGTCGGAGCAGTTCAGAGGGTACTTGAGCTCGATCATGGTGCAGTCCTTGTCCTGCAGGATGCCGTTCTCCTGCGTGTAATACTCCACCAGCTCGGACAGCGTGGCGAACTTCTCCCCGCCGTACAGGTCGTAGTAATCCCCCGTGTTCTGGATCCGGATGTGGGTCACCTGCTCGCCCACCCTGAGGGGAAACCGAAGAAAGTACATTTAAACCCCAGTTTTAAATCCGCCGTTCTTAGGAGCGACAATATCTAAATATTTGACTTCATACCTGATTGCTTTCCTGCAACCACACATGCTACTTTCACATTCAATTGTTGAATAATTCCTTAGAAATCAGATAATCCCAATTCAGACCTCCCAGATTACAGTCAAATAAAACATCTCTATGACAGGAATGATAGTTCAAACTGCATTAAGATATTTCTTCAAGGTTTATTAAAGTAAAATTCACACGGCGGCGCACAAACAACACAAATCAAATCCTTCAATTGATATTTGATTCTTACAGATTATACTGCTGAAAATGTGTTTGGAGTAAAGTAGCTTCATCTGTAGTTTCTAGGTCCTCTTTTATATCATAATAAATAAAATACTGCCTGCCTTATAATAATCATTTTAAATGTGGAGTTACCGCTAATCTAATTTAAGACGAGGAAGCAGAGTATTAATGGGTTACTGTATTCGTCATCCTGCCCGGTGAGAACACGCAGATCAAAGTTACAGACCTGCTAACCTGGAAGTTGCATAGTTCATTTATACATTTACTATTTAGCATAAACTGTGTCAAATATACAATGAGAAAGGCAGTCATTTTAATATGTCTTTTTTTAGTCAATGGTCCCCCTGCCTCAAGGGGACAAGGGGAAAAGTACATAAACAATAATGTATGTATTCAGTTTAAAGACTCCAGTTGATCTAATGCTTTTGCCTTTGGGACGTAGGATGACGAGACATGTAAAAACATGTCGTGTGAGCCTTCACTCTTGCACACATTCCACACACACACTCCAAACGCACACTCCACACACACACTCCACACACACACTCCACACGCACACTCCACACACACACGCAAGCATAATTTCTTGTGTTCTTTCAAATGTACGTAGAAGAGCCATGAGATGCGCTTACAGAACTTAAAATAGAGTAGTATGTATTCTCCTCTGTGGAGATATAAAAGCAGAGATGGCAAAAGTACACACATCCTTTACTCAAGTAGAAGTACAGATACTCGTGTTTAAAAATACTCTGGTGAAAGTAGAAGTACTGACTAAACTTCTTTACTCAAGTCAAAGTAAAGAGGCTTTGAAGTGTACTTCAGTAAAAAGTACCCATAACTAGCAGCTGTTTTAAAGAGTACCTGACCTCCCTTTATATTAATAGAACAATAATGTCATTGTTAGCTAATGAATGTTTCCATGCTGAACAACAGCAACATGACAACGTTTCCATTGGTCCCTCTTCTTTAGAGAAGACCAGGAAATGATGGATACACGGATCGTGTTCAAATCAATAGGCACGCAATGACTCTAAAGAATAATGATCACGCATCAAACACACATTCAGACTAAAGGAACCAGCTGTTTGGAAAATGAGAGAAGTAGAAAGTACAGGTATTTGAGTTCAACATGTAAGAAGTAGAAAGTACAGGTATTTGAGTTCAAAATGTAAGAAGTAGAAAGTACAGGTATTTGAGTTCAACATGTGAGAAGTAGAAAGTACAGGTATTTGAGTTCAACATGTAAGAAGTAGAAAGTACAGGTATTTGAGTTCAACATGTAAGAAGTAGAAAGTACAGGTATTTGAGTTCAACATGTAAGAAGTAGAAAGTACAGGTATTTGAGTTCAAAATGTAAGAAGTAGAAAGTACAGGTATTTGAGTTCAAAATGTAAGAAGTAGAAAGTACAGGTATTTGAGTTCAACATGTAAGAAGTAGAAAGTACAGGTATTTGAGTTCAACATGTGAGAAGTAGAAAGTACAGGTATTTGAGTTCAACATGTAAGAAGTAGAAAGTACAGGTATTTGAGTTCAACATGTAAGAAGTAGAAAGTACAGGTATTGAGTTCAACATGTAAGAAGTAGAAAGTACAGGTATTTGAGTTCAACATGTAAGAAGTAGAAAGTACAGGTATTTGAGTTCAAAATGTAAGAAGTAGAAAGTACAGGTATTTGAGTTCAAATGTAAGAAGTAGAAAGTACAGGTATTTGAGTTCAACATGTAAGAAGTAGAAAGTACAGGTATTTGAGTTCAACATGTGAGAAGTAGAAAGTACAGGTATTTGAGTTCAACATGTAAGAAGTAGAAAGTACAGGTATTTGAGTTCAACATGTAAGAAGTAGAAAGTACAGGTATTTGAGTTCAACATGTAAGAAGTAGAAAGTACAGGTATTTGAGTTCAAAATGTAAGAAGTAGAAAGTACAGGTATTTGAGTTCAAAATGTAAGAAGTAGAAAGTACAGGTATTTGAGTTCAACATGTAAGAAGTAGAAAGTACAGGTATTTGTGTTCAACATGTAAGAAGTAGAAAGTACAGGTATTTGTGTTCAACATGTGAGAAGTAGAAAGTACAAGTATTTGTGTTCAACATGTAAGAAGTAGAAAGTACAGGTATTTGAGTTCAACATGTAAGAAGTAGAAAGTACAGGTATTTGAGTTCAACATGTAAGAAGTAGAAAGTACAGGTATTTTAGTTCAACATGTAAGAAGTAGAAAGTACAGGTATTTGAGTTCAACATGTAAGAAGTAGAAAGTACAGGTATTTGTGTTCAACATGTAAGAAGTAGAAAGTACAGGTATTTGGGTTCAACATGTAAGAAGTAGAAAGTACAGGTATTTGTGTTCAACATGTAAGAAGTAGAAAGTACAGGTATTTGTGTTCAACATGTAAGAAGTAGAAAGTACAGGTATTTGGGTTCAAAATGTAAGAAGTGAAAGTAAAAAGTCGTCAGAAAAATAAGTAGTGGAGTAAAGTACTGATACCAGAAAGATGTACTTAAGTACAGTAACGAAGTATTTGTACTCCGCTACTTCCCCCCCCCCTCTGGATAAAAGAGATATTTGTGGTGTTTCAGCTTCATTACCTGACAGAGAGGGAGAAATCTCCGGCGATTTTCTTGCTGGGTCGAGCCAGAAAGCTGCCGTGAATCCCCCGAGTCTTCAGCATGTCCTCGGCCTGCAGGCCTGTGATGTCTCTGTGGAACCACCTACACACACACACACACACACACACACACAAATATTAATATTGCAACCAGTACACAGAGATACAACAAAGAGGCATGTACACGCAGTAACGTCCACGTACACCCCGTGTTATTTTCTCACTACAGAGAGGAAAACAGAGGGTAAGAGTTTCTTCATTAAGGTCTCGTAAATGTCGCTTCATCTTTCCCTGTTTCACTTAAGTTTGAAAGTGTGTGGTAACTTTTTACAAGCATCTGTCATTTGTTGTGGTCTTTTTCTTAATGAAATGATAGGTTGTTTAATTGGTAGCGTAACTGATATTGAAACTAATAATTTAAAGCCCAGTTTCTGTTTTCACGGTCTGTATTTTATCACAAAAACCAAACTTAAAATGCTTTGTTTTCTTCTACGCCTGATTTAATTCACCAAACATTTTATTTGACCGTTGTATTAACACATTATCTCTACAGCTGGTGCAATAAAAGACAGTTTTTCCGACTAAAATGCCACCAAGCTTGTTTTAAATCGACACTACTTTAACCAAACGCCCCTTTCAACAAAATGTAAGTTTCTCAGTGTAACAGGATTACATCAGTTCAGTTGAAATATCTATGTTATCATTTCCTGGAGCCATTTGCGGTTGGAAAAAGTCTGTGTTGGTCAACCTTAGACTACACATGTTTATTTTTCCGCCTTGGACAGATGCTACGATGCAAAAAGAATATCTAAATGTTTAACAGACTTTGGGTATTTGTCGTTATGGTAGCTCTCCTGCAGCCTAGCATGCTGCTTACACATTATCTACTGAATAATGTCTTCATAGTTGCAGAGTAGAAATGCACAATTTAAAGCTTTAAATGCTAGAGAATACAAATTGTAACTGTTGTAATGAAAATTTAGATTTCCCCTCTGAAAAAAAATCATTTTATGAGACAAATGTGTTAAGAAATAAGATCTGATCGACACAGTCACAGAAGGAAAACTCAAAGTAAAGGGAACATTGCATGTCAAGGGTACAACAACAAGTGTTTGTTACTCAAGCTCGGAGCTAAATCACCCTTTATGACACATGTTCTTGATAGAGGAACAGAGCAGGACAGCAGAGAAGGAGGAATGGAAACAGAGAAGTTGTCATCACGCCTTGCACAAAACACGACCGACTGAAACGTCCGGCGGAGCGGCGGGGGGTAGACTCACCGAACCATGATGCCTTTTCTCTTCTTCTGGGACCAGGGAGAGAGTCACGTGTACCTGCACATGTGCACAGTATATCTTCAATTTAACAAAAAAGTAACACCCAGTTCCTCAAAACTTCCTCACTTCACACGCTAAGTCACTTTATTCTCATGCATAGAAACAACTCTCTTTGTATCACTCAACTACAACACATCCCTCAACAACCCGCCCTCTCCTCCTCTTCGCGTCCTTATAGGAAAGCAGGTGAAACACTTACTCTTCTCAGCGTCCTCTGAACCCTTCTGACTCTCTCGTCTCTCCGACCGTCCACTTTCTGTGTCCTCTTTCTGTGTCCTCTTTCTGTGCGCTCTCTCTCTGTCTCCTCTCTCTCTCTCTCTCTCTTTCTGTGTCCTCTCTCTCTCTCTTCTGTGTCCTCTCTCTCTCTCTCTCTCTCTCTCTCTCTCTTTCTGTGTCCTCTCTCTCTCTCTCTCTCTCTCTCTCTCAAAACAGTGAAAGCAAGACAGGAACCTAAATAGCTGACAGGCCGGAATCCCACCAACAGATACAGACGTGTTTTTTTAAAGACGACCAAAATAAAAAGTCATATTTAAGAGCAAAGTGAGATCAAACTGGTGTCGTTTTCTTGATTAAAAACCCAAAAGGAAGGTTCAAACTTCTCCATTCAGCGGTGAATCGTGACCCAGAGTCCAGTTATTCCCTTTGTTGCAGGAATAATCCACAAAATGTCCAATTTGAGCTTCTCTTGCCTCCGTTAGTCTCTCAGCCAGACATTAGAAAAGCTGTTCCTCTGTGCCTGCCCACCTGCCTGCCTCTCTGCTACCACTGCCTTTTTGTTCTTTACTTCCAGGTGTGTGTGTGTGTGTGTGTGTGTATGTGTGAGAGAGTGTAACACAAAGGTCACAGTCAGAAAACACTTCCTTATTTGCAGTTTAACCTTCCCCCTCTTTATATATATATGTGTGTGTATAACTGGTAGACCATTTGCCACGGTGAGATTGTCTCATTAATAAACGACTGAAACTGCAAAATTAAAACCAGTGGTTTGAAAAGTGTTTTATTAGGTGTTTACACTGATATATTTAAAGGCACGCAGAGGCTTGTGAGAGACAGCAGTTTCCCCATAATGCAACACAAAACCGATGCACTGTTAGGGAGTTTTGTTTAATGTCACAAACACATGAAGTAACATTTTGCACGGCGTGGAACAAACAGAGACATTTAACTTGCAAATCATGCTGACCTACAACAGCTTTGAGAAGGGCAGACCTCTATGTCCCAAGACCAACACTCATTAGACTCTACCCTGTGTCCTGTTTAGTGCTGGGTGCAAATATGCAAGAAAACACACTAGTTTTTGTTTAGCTTTACTGCAAATATGCAAGAAGGAAAAAACGCATGAAGCTGATTTCTACACTGTACTGTTACCACACACACACACACACACACACACACACACACACACACACACACACACACACACACACACACACACACACACACACACACACACTACATTGACTGACATGCATTTCCTGGAGACTTATCCTAACCTTAACCAACACATGCCTGACCCTAACCAAGTCTTCACCCTAAAATGGGGACCTCCATTTTGTCTCCATAAGGGAGGCGAGTCCCCACACGTGACTGTGTAGACAGATTTAGGTCCCCACAAGTATAGTAATGCTAGGCCACACACACACACACACACACCACACACACACACCACACACACTGCAGGTGTCGTTGGTCGTGGTTAGCTCATAACAGTTTGTGCATTGTCGAAAACAAAACACTTTTTTCTTCTCAGCCTCTGAGTGAACATAGTGATGTTTCCTAGATGTGCTCACTCTCCTTGTTGTTGTGACACACACACTGTCACACCGCATCAGAGTGTGTGTCAGAGGAGAGACTGTACATGATGTTCTGTTCCCTCCTCCTCTAAACCTCAAAGTAAGTAGTTACTCATTTCATCCTGATGGCCGGTGCTTCGTGCTTCTTCATTTGAAAGAACAACATTTGCAATTTGAGGCGATTGGACTCTTGGAAATTAAATAAGCCATTTTATTTAAAAATAAAAATGTAGATCTTTGTGTAGCCGTGGCACAACTTGATAATCTATTTGTGTGATTTTAGAAATGTGTCCTTTGTGTTTGTTTCACTCTGTGGTTTATTATGTGATTATGTTTTACAGCTTTTAGTTCATTTAATTTGGAAGCACTTTGTAGCGGTGTTCGAAAGGCTCTAAATAACGTTTATTGTATTATATTATTGATATTGTGGGTACTGCTGCAAGTTGCAGAGAAGACCGTTGTGCAGCCATCTTTTCAGGCGTCTCATTTATTGGATAGGACAAAAAAATAATATCCCATTTGTTTTCCCAGAAAATGAAGGATATTAAATAAAACCGAGATAAGCCGTATTTTATCCATTTGACTCATTCCTAGATTGTATTATATCTTTTTTAGGTTTCATCCATTAGGTTTTATTTTATTTTCATTAAGGCTTCATTTTAAATTATAGAACATTTTCAGAAATCTTAAATCTGCAGCAAAATATGTATTAAAACACATAAAGCACCACTAAGAGAGACACACTGCACACACGTCAACAGGTGGTGCAGTCCATAGGGACTTGGCAACTGGAACCAGCTCAAGTCCCGGAAAGACCAAGTGTTACCGAGGTGTCCCTGAGCAAGGCACCGTTCCCTACACGGCTTCCCGGGCGCCGTACATAATGGCAGCCCACCGCTCCTAACACTAGGATGGGTCAAATGCAGAGAACCCGTTTTGTTACATAGTACCTGCACTACGTAACGACAATAAGTTATTAATAATAATAATGCATTTTATTTATATAGCGCTTTTCACAACTCAAAGACGCTTAAAGTTGAATCTTCTTCAAAAGACCGGAACATGAACAAAGAATGGAGAAAAGAGTGGAAAAGTAGAAATAGAAGACAGAGGAAGTATAAGATTAGCAATTACAGTAAAGAAAAACAGGCTCACCTAAAAGGCATGTTGGGGGCTCTCGCAGTGCGGATGTGTTTTCTGCAGCAGGAAGTGATGAGGTGGATCCAGGCTCTCCTCTGTGTGCTTCTCTCTGATGGTGTGTGTGTCTCTCCTTACAAACACAGTTAAACTCACAGTTAGGTTACACTCAGTTCAGCTCTCCGTGTTCACCGTTTAGCCTCCAACTCTCTCATGATAACAATCCGGCTGGGTTAATCCTCCGCCCTGTCATTTACTCTAATTGTCTCGACTTCCTAACCGTCTGCTGGAGAAAATGTGCCTTTCCTGTGTCGTGCTCTTCCTCCTTTATGAGCTCTACTGCACATCCACATTTGCCTCCATGTAAATTCCTGCTTGTCCTTCGAGGTTTGCATGCAAAGTGCGTCAGTGCGTTGGTGGCGAAGTCGATAGGGACTTGGCAACTGGAAGGTCACCAGTTCAAGTGCTACCGAGGTGTCCCTGAGCCGCTCCCTACACTGCTCCCCGGGCGGCGTTCAAAATGACAGCACACTGCTCCCAACTCTAGGATGGGTCAAATGCAGAGAAACAATTTCCACACGGGAGTATATCAAAATCAAAAAGGATCTGTTCTGCTCGTCACTCGCTCTTCCCTAGACTGGAGTCAGCGTTCACATGATGAACAGAAAAGACATGGAAAGAGGAAACACATTAAAAATAGTTTAATGTAAGAGCTAGACATTTTATACTCATCAAAGGGATACGTCAACCTTTAAAATTATCATTTGTTTAGCGGTTACTCGCCGTGTGTTACCGTGAATTTGAAAGGAGAAGGTTGTTTTTCTGGCATGCCTCCACGTTGTATGAAGAATACAGAAAGATAGTCAGAGTTGGACAACTTGAAGTCCACAAGTGAGGCGTTTAAAGTTTATATTAAACATCCTTCTCTGGTTTAATCTGACCAGTTGTTTCCTCACTACTTCCTAAACGCATGCATTTTCATTATGGTTTTAAATAACTATAGTTTTAGTGACGCAGGGTTCACCTTTTAATCCAATTCGTCGAGACTTTTCCCAGTTTTTGCACCACATGTAATGAAACTAAGTCCAATTATTGTTTAGACGTTTCACTAAGACACAAAGTGAAAACACAGTTCTTTACAAAGTGAACAAAACGTTGAAAAACTGTGGAATTTTTATTGAAGTTCATAAAAACAAACAGCAATGAAAAAAACAACAAGGCGGTAACCATCATAATAATAGTAATAATAATATTTCGATAATGTAAAACAACTTGACAATATACAGTAAGAAATTAAATTAATCGTTTCTCAAAACCATCCCATGTACCTAAAAGCTGCGGAGATATTGCATGTTCGTATATCGGGAATTTTACAGGGAGTAAATCTGGGATGCAGTCAGGAATGTCGAGGTGCTGCTGGGGGCGTTAGTAGCCGGGATGGGGTCACCTGACGGGGGGGGGGGGGGAGATTAAGGATAGTGGGTCAAGACGTAGGAGGAGGAGACTGATCTGACTCACTGATAGAAATGTGACGTGGTCTTAAATTCGGTGCTTTCTGCAGTAGAGGTGCACATTAAGATGCCCTGTTTCATTCATACACACACAGATGATGACAATAAAGTTATCTTTAAAAAAAAAAGTGTCAAAAATGTTCTAAAAGAAACAAGAAAATCCCTTGACATTTTGTATGATGCAAAAACAAGTAGAATGCACCAGTAAACTCCAAGCATGCTGCTCCAGTCTTACACAACACACACACAACACACACAAACACACACACAACACACACACACACACACAACACACACACACACAACACACACACACACAACACACACACACACACACACACACACACACACACACACACACACACACACACACACACACACACACACACACACACACACACACACACACACCACACACACACACACACACACACCACACACACACACACACACACACACACACACACACACACACACACACACACCCACACACACACACACACACACACACACACACACACACACACACACACACACACACACAGGGCAGGTCGGTGCGGCTGCAGTTCAGTCACAGTGCTCAGGATACAGAAACTCCTGAAATCAACGTAAGAAAATCCCCAAATCAATGTCGAATTCTTGTCGTGTCTGCGTCCAGCGGCTGAAGCTCCTCTGAGTCCGAGGGATGGTTTCTGGGTGAAGAGCGAGGGGACTAACCTGTGCTGTACAAGGTTATTTTTTTTGGGCAGTGGGACGTCTGCTACATGGTGGTGAGGTGAGGGCAGCTAGCCTCAGTCAGTGAGAGTGAAAGGAGCGATGTGATTGGTCAGCGCTGCACCTGCATTTGCTGCGACGTCTGTGATTGGCTCTGAGCGGAGAGCTCCGGGGCGCGGCTGGCCAATCGGTTGAGGATGTTCCTCTCTGACATCTGAAGCCGCACGGCGACAGGGGGTATCCTGGCGATGGTTGCCGGGAGACGCGTGACGTCGGCCTTCATGTCGCTTAGCAGTTCCTCGAGCTGTTTGAGAACTGGAGAAAACAACACGGAGACAAACTGTGAGAAACCCGCTGTCATCTAAATGTGTAACTCTTTACAATTTTGAGCAAGTATGTTTTGAAATGACCACATTTCAACGTAAGCTTCAGTAAAACCAGCTTGAAACACCTCAGCTGAGGCCTGTACTATGAAGCCGGTTCAACATACCCTGGATATGTTTGAGTTACCCGGCGTACCTAATCCAAAACAAACGCGCTCTCGCTAAGCGGTCTTACGACGCTGGTTATCAACTCGGTAACTCAAGCCAGGGTTTCTCTGTTTCCTGCTGAGAGCACGTTCACATGAAAGGGGCGGGGCTAGCAACATTTGACCAAACATGGAGAAGCGTACTGACAGCGCAGCGTCATACTTCCTGAATGAAAAGTCAACTATAATATTAGGCATATGAAGAAGTTAAACTTTAAACATCCATGACTTAAACACTTTATCCAGGATCAAAGCCACAGAGCTGCACCTGCAAGGTGAACACAGCTGGGAACAGAACAAGTGTTTGAATGCGTACATTAACAGGTTTATGATATCACTGCCCGTCTAAGACACGATCTGACTTTAATTACATTTGACTCGAGTGTTTCATCAACTTAATGTGTTGCTTAAAATAATACTTCTGCATACAGTATGTGACACTGAGTGTTGCACGGCCAGATACGGCTCGGCTGACTTCAGATAAAGAAATATATGATACATTATGATGTGATATGCCGCGGACTGTACTTAATGTTACTCTGATCCGGTTACTTATGTTGTGGCAGATATTTAAGTAAAGCTTTCTTAACGCTAATGTTATAATAGTCAGATTGCTCTGAATATGGGAGGTGATATTCTATTAATGTTCACGTTCACACAGTCGGTGATTTTTGCCGGCCGTCTTTCCTGCAACGGCAGCTTTTCTGTATTTCCTTTCTCCTGTAATATGACTTGATCACTTTAAACTCCGCACACTGAGCTCTGATTGGTCAGCGGGCGGTGCTTTCACTGAGTTGAGCTCTTAGCCTGCAACCTAACCTGCTCTGGAGCAGGTTAGCCGCTCAGCATAAGTTACCATGGAGATCTAGCCCTCTAAAAAGAGAACCAGCGTCGTAGGACCGGAAACCCCGAGTTTTCCCTGAAGTTAGCCGCTAAGCGAAAATGCGGCTTCGTAGTAAAGGCCTCTGGTCACCTTTGTATACTTCAGTAACACAATAACATCACTCTGTAACTCTCGCTCTTCTATTGGCTAGCGCTCCAGCACACTGTGCGTGATAGGCTAAGGGGCGGGACATCTCTAAGCGGTTGACCAATTACAACAGAGCCGACCAGCTAACCAATCAGAGCAGACTGGGCTCTGGTTTCAGACAGAGGGTGAAAAGAGGTGCTGCAGCACAGGCAGTATGAGAAAAATAAAGAGCTTTCTGAACATTAAAAGCGTGGAGACATGTCCCTGTAGAGACACTAAGTACAAATGACTTTGCATCCTGTGATTTGGATATTACACTAGACCATAATGTGAATCCATCCTAGTAGAAACAGTAATCACGGTCACTACAGCCAAGCAGCATCTCCCCTTCATCTGTTAATTTTTATAATGATTTAAGAAAGGTTGCCGGTAAACATGCCAATCATTTGGTGTCCGCAGCCTCTCAGAAGTAAGACATGTGTTGCTGTTCTCTGTTTTGTTAATCAACCCAATGACCTAATGATTAAATGAGAATGATGAAGGAAAACCAAACCCTGGTGTTGTGGGACTATAATCTCTTATAACCTCAAAGCTTTACGACTGGGTGATTGTGTAGATTATCTCCTGCAGAGGTCATAAATAGCTCTCCTTGTTCAAACATGGAAGCTGACCACAATGATGCACCTGACATTTATTGCTGGTCACGTTAGTAGCTATATTTAGATATACTTTATATATAGAAATACATATTTGTATTTCCATAATAGCTCCCTTTTCCATTCAGCTGATAGTATCACAACAGGTCGTGCACATTGAAACCATGACGGGGAAAACACTTCCTATTTTTATCCCAATGAAAGGTATATAAATAGATTAAGTGAAGCAGCAACACACAAATAAATGCATTTACAAAAAGTGAATAACTTAATAACAAAGCTGTCAGTTTCATGACTTTACATTCATGTAATAAATTACATTATCATTTTGTTTTTATATTTTCCAGGTCAACCCCCACTCCACCTTCACATATGTCTGACTCCCCAGGTGTTTTACCTTTATGCAGGACAGCGTTGGCGGGCTTGTTTCCGGCCATGGACTCCTTGCTGAGGTGCTGGTGGGACTCGGCCAGACACTCCACCTCACTGAAGCGGGTGTTCAGAGCCATGGAGGGGTGGGCCGTGTCCTCCGCCATGTTAAGGTATGCAGCGCGGCGCAGCTGCTCCTCGATCACCAGCGCCTGCTCCAACAACTGACCAAACAACACAGAGAGAAGACATGAGCATGATGGGAAAGAATATGAGTTAACAACTGACCGAATCACACTCTCTCACAGGGGACGACCACTACTGCTACTACTACTGCTTATACTAGTGCTACTACTACTACTACTGCTACTACTACTACTGCTTATACTAGTGCTACTACTACTGCTGCTACTGCTACTACTACTACTGCTTATACTAGTGCTACTACTACTGCTGCTGCTACTACTACTACTACTGCTACTGCTTATACTAGTGCTACTACTACTGCTTATACTAGTGCTACTACTACTGCTGCTACTGCTACTGCTTATACTAGTGCTACTACTACTACTGCTTATACTACTGCTACTACTACTACTGCTTATACTAGTGCTACTACTACTGCTGCTACTGCTACTGCTGCTACTACTACTACTACTGCTGCTGCTGCTACTACTACTACTACTGCTACTGCTTATACTAGTGCTACTACTACTGCTTATACTAGTGCTACTAGCTACTGCTAGCTACTACTACTGCGTATACTAGTGCTAACTTACTACTGCTAGCTACTATGTTACTACTCACTACCTTAGTGCTACGACTATTACTTGCCACTACCATGGCTTATACTAGTGCTACTACCTAGTGTCTACTACTACTGCTAAAACTACTACTACCACTACTACTAGTGTTACTACCACTACCAGTACTACAAGTAGTGTTACTACTACTACTACTACTACTACCACCACCACTACTACTAATAATAATAACAATAATAATAATAATACTAGCTACTACTACTACTTATATTCCCACTACTATTACCACTTCTACCACTAATAATGTTACTACTACCTCTACTACCACTTCTACTAAAATTATATAATCTAACAAAAATCCAGACATATTTAGAGGTGGATTTGATGCGATTGCTAGACAAATGGTGCTCGAGTATTTCCTCATAATACTTCCCTTTGCTCCGGTAAATAATAAACATGATGGTGGTGGGCGGTCTCGGCTCACCTTGAATCTGCGGGCCAGGAACTTGTTTTTGATCTCCAGGAAGTTTCCTCTGCTCATCTCCCCTTTGAACGGCTCGTTGAGGATGGCGAACCGGACGTCGTTCTGAACGTCCTGCCAGCGAGCGTAGCCGTGACTGAGAGACCGAGGTCAAGTGTAATAACATGAATGTTTTATGAGGGGTCGTATTATCAGATACTCAAGCAGGTTAAAGGAAGTGATATGGGGCAGCTGCACAATGTTATTTTGAGTAACAACCGGCCAATATCCTGATTTGATGACAGCATGGTCGATAAAATACCATTTATAATCCAGAAAGCATAGGGTAGCGCCCAAGATGCTCCTGTACATTTCCATTTCTTGCCAAGCCAGTTTTAAGGAAACCAACAAAAATGTACTGTTTTATTATAGTAGACTAAACAAGGTGAGTTTTATGTATAACAAGATAAGGGACGTACCCGTTGGATTACATAAGAAATCGTCATTCTTAAAGGTCACCTATTATGCAAAATCCTCTTCTTCATGTCTCTTCTACATCAGCATGTGTCCCCTCTTCTTCATGTCTCTATCACTTCCTTCATGTCTCTTCTACATCAGCATGGTGTCCCCTCTTCTTCATGTCTCTTCTACATCAACATGTGTCCCCTCTTCTTCATGTCTCTTCTACATCAGCCATGTGTCCCCTCTTCCTTCATGTTCTTCTACATCAACATGTGTCCCCTCTTCTTCATGTCTCTTCTACATCAACATGTGTCCCCTCTTCTTCATGTCCTCTTCTACACCACATGTGTCCCCTCTTCTTCATGTCTTTCTACATCAACAGGTCCCGCTTTTCATGTCCTCTTCACATCAACATGTGTCCCCCTCTTCTTCAGTGCTCTTCGTACATCAAAATGTTGTCCCCTTTCTTCATGTCTCTTCCTACATCACATGGTCCCCTCTTCTTCATGTCTCTTTCACATCAACAGTGTCCCCTCTTCTTCATGTGTCTTCTACATCCAACATGTGTCCCCCTTCTTCTTAATGTCTCCTATACATTAAACAGTGTCCCCTCTTCTTCATGTTCTTCTACATCAATCATGTGGTCCCTCGTCTTCATGCTCTTCGACATCAATGTGGCCCCTTTCTCATGTCTCTCTTCATCAAACATGTGTCCCTCTTCTTCATGTCTCTTTTAAATCAACATGTGTCCCCTCTGTGGAAAGAGACTCTGAAAGTTTCAGGAACAAAGATTTTCTCTCTTTTTGATCCATTTCTATAAAAACCTGTCTGAAAATGAGCTGATCAGATTTTGGCCACTTCATGATGTCATAACGATGTTTTGTCTTGTGTAACCATTAGCCAATCACCAACCAAGGTAACCCCCCCCCCCCCCCCCCCCCCCCACCTTATCACCTGAATCTCCTCCTAGAGCACCAATAGGCGCATTCACACCGCAGTACTTTTCCCACAAAGGTTCATGCGAACTTAGTTCATGAGAACTCTTTAGTTCTCATGAACTAAGTACAGATCGCGTTCACACCGGAAAAAGTCCCTGGGGGTGGATTAGGCAAATGAAGCCGCTGACGTCACTTCTTCTTCTTCTGCTTTGGGTTTACTGGCAGGCTACAAACAACTTCACGGCGTATACTGCCGCCCGGAGTCCCCGGCCGGAAGTCCCCGGAGTTGGGGACTGGCTTCAGTAGAAGCTGCTGGGACTCCCAGCAGCTTCTACTGAAGCCTTCAGAGTAAATCGCCAGAACGCCGACACCTCCTCATCTCCACCGCTCCCATGTTTTATTTTGTGTTGCCATAAGTTAGTCTCTCTGCGTTTCTGCGCTGGGCTAATGCTAATGCTAATAATGCTAATGCGAGGATAATAAAATGGCGGCTTCACAAAACTTTTTGGGAGTTTTACGGGGCGTGGTTTGCAATCCGCCCAGCCAATCAGAAATATAGCTCTTTTCTCACAAAAGAGCTGCTCGAAAGTCCCTGCTCTCTAGCAGGGACTTTCGAGGGGGTGAAAAGGTTCACATGAACTAATTTTAGTACCGGCTCTTTTTGGTGTGAACGCGATAAAAGAGTTCTCATGAACTAAGTTCGCATGAACCTTTGTGGGAAAAGTACCGCAGTGTGAATGCGCCTATTGAGTTCTTTGTAACCAAATGTCTCTCAGAGGGGCGTGGGGAGGGGCTCCTTATTTTTCCTCTAAAGTAACAGACAGAGAATCAGCACTTTGGAAACAGGGCTGAAACAGAGGGGATTATGGGATGCTGCAATGATCTGTTTGGTGTTTCAGCCAATCAGAGCCAGGTTCTGTATATATCTGAGACCTATAATTGATGGTTGGGAAACAGTATAATAGGGGACCTTTAAATCGTGCATTTGAAAGGATACTGTATTATTCCAGCCAGCAGCCAGTAGTCGTGGCGGCGATGCCAAATCTCGAAGGTCTTCTTGGTGACGGTGGCCGCTCGCTCTTCGTTCTGCCACAGAGAGTGAAGCTCTGTATGGGAGGGAAGAGAGGTCACAAACAGAAACTAGAGAGAAGGAAAAGAGTGGTGTGTGTGTGTCGTGGCTTTTTTAATCCGTTTCTACATTTAATAGCCATTTTCCGATCGTTTTAGCATCGAATCAGATCAGATGTATTCTTTGATCAAGGCAAAACATGAAGACAAACGTCCTTGCTTCAAAGTAACTAAAAGTTTCAAAAGAAAGAACACGGTCAAAAGACTATACCGCCTAATCACAAGCTCAGCTGTGTATGACGTGCACGTCATACCCGACAGCACACATTTGACAGCAAATAAGTGAGACTTAAATTAATATCTTGTAAAGCGTAGTGTGACTCACAAAAAGACGCCTTATAAGACAAACATTCAAACCATAATGATGAAAGGAAAATGGCTCTAACAGTGTGTGTGTGTGTGTGTGTGTGTGTGTGTGTGTGTGTGTGTGTGTGTGTGTGTGTGTGTGTGTGTACCTGTGAATCCTCCGTCAGCGATGTTGAACATGAACCTCTGCTTGGTGGCTTTCTTCTTCTCCTCGACGACGTTCACCGCGGCTGCAGCAGCTGTTGCTACCTCTCTGCCGTTCTCTCCGTTCTGCAGTTTGCCCGACTCGTCTGTTTTCACGGCGTCTTTATCCTCCTTTTGCTCTGCGAGAAGAAACAGAAACATCTCAGTATCATCGTTGCAAAATGAATCTTAAGTGTGTTTTTAAAGCAGGATGATCAAGATGATTGGTCAGTAGCAGCGTTTCCACCAGGGGGGCGTCTTGCCGTCATTTGACACCCTTATTCAGCTCGGAGCGCCCTGAACTCGAGCCGAGGGCGTCCAAACTAAAAATCGAGTTTTTATCGCTTGAAATGATGAAAAGGAAAAAGGACGTCCCTCTGCTGGAGGGGCAAAGGAGTCTGCTGGGATTCTTTTCGCTGCCAGCAAAGCGTGTTCCTGTGACGGGAAGTGTACTGCCGGCGAGCCTTGACAGGGGGCGCTAGTGGAGCACACGTGAACTGAGAGCGCCGGAGCCTCGCAGCGGCGAAACTGAGGCTCCGTGGTAAACTGTGGTAACATGAAGAGCCGTTTAGGAGCCGGCTCTTCTTATGGCGCATTTCCACTGCAGCGGGTAGCCCCTTTTAAGCGTCCTTAATCGTCCTCAAGCGGCCAGGCCAGTTTTTGGTGGCCTTTCCATATAGATTAGCACCGGCTAGCGGGTACTTTTTCCGGCCCCATAAAATCTTCAGGCCAGGGCTGAACTAGTGACGTCAACACTCTCGACTGCTGATTGGTCAGAGAGAATCGTCACAAGATCGCGCGCGAGATCATCCGTAGCGTCGCATATATATCTAGAAGCAAGCTTGCAGCATCTTTATACACAGCATTTTTGTAAACGGAGGAGCTACGAAAATGGCAACGTCAAAGAAAAGCACACCGTGGTCGACCGAGGAGGTGACGCCGTTCCTACATCTCATTGGTTATGATAAAATCCAGCGGGAGCTCGACGGAACAACTCGAAATGTGAAGCCGATCGCCCCGCCTACACTGCGCTGCTACCCCAGGTCCTAAACTGTAATGGAAATGCGCCACGGCCTCGGACGGCCAGCGAGGCAGCCCGAGGCCTGAGCGAGGACGCTTAGGGACGCTTAAACGGGGCTACCCCGCTGCAGTGGAAAAGCGTCATCAGTGAGCCGAGCCAAATGATCCGGCTCACTAAAAAGAGCCGGAATTCCCATCACTAATACGTAAAGAGATAGAATCTATAAGGGACGGCTCAATTAAAAATTCAAGTCGCGTGACGTCACCCCCCCGCTCTCGGGGTGGACGCCCTCTCAGCCCTGGTCTGGAGGAAACACTGGTCAGTAGTATGTGTGGTAAGGTGACCAATAAAAAATACATCGGACAGGCATCTCACCGTCAATTTACAGGCAACACCGCTGGACTTCTAATAGCTTTAAAAGTTAGTGCTTGTAAAATGCTCAAATCTCATTTTGAAATTCACACTTCTCACGCTTATTTAATTTTCAAATAACAGACGGAGTAGTTTTAGCACCCCCAGAACACGTCCTGTTTAGAGTGCGTGTTTGTTGACATGTACCTTTCTTCTCCTCTGTCGGCGAGCTGGTGTCCATCTTCTCATCTTTCCCCTCCTCAGCTGAAACAACAAAAGCACCGTGAGATAATGCAAAGGGAAAAAAGGCAGAATGGAAAAGTTGTTGTATGTGTTTTGCATTCGACTGTAGTTGTATATTTGTGGTGTATTGTACTTCAAAGCTATATATTTTAACTAGACATGTAAAAGCACAACTAGGGACAAGAGGGGAACATGTGCAGCTCATACATATCTTAGATCGCCCTTAACTTCAGCTGCCTCACCTTTAGACTTGTCCTCCTCTGACTCCGTCTTCCCCTCCGAACTTTCACCCTTGACCTCAGCAGGAGTGTCCTTCTCCGTCTCCGAAGTCTTCTCGTTCTCTGCTTTGTCCTTACTCGTATTCTCCGTCTCCTTCTCCTTTCCTTCGTCTCCATTTCCTGTCTCCTTCTCCTCCTTCCCCGCGGCCGAGTCTACCTCCTCTCCTTTCTTTTCGACGACGGGGGATTTTTCAGACTCATCAGGGATTTCAATAATCTAGAGAAGTGGAACGTTCCAGTTAGAAAATGTGTGTTTGCTGTTGCTCAAATCTTATGAGACTGTTCTGAAAACAAAGGGTGGACGATTTGGATCTGGAATCACCTCTGAATCGTCTGCCTTCTTGGCTCCTTTGCCGTCCTCGCCTTCCTTCTTCACGTCTTCCTTGTCCTCAGACTTCGACAAATCTTCTGACAAGAAATATTAAAAGGTCAACAACACGATGCTATGCAGAGATAGAAACTCATTTAACTAATGTAACGGCCACACATTGATTTAAGGTGTTTTTTCTAGACTGTAGTGGCAGGGGAAAAGGTTTAAGGCCTGTTGGTTATCATGAAATGAACTATGATACATGAATGATATCCTCGCAACTGCAGTTGTTAATGTCCACTGTTATGTACGGTTTGAGTCATTAAGCCTCATCTGCATATTCACCTGTCGCGGCGCGCCCAGGGCTGCCAGGGGTTGGTTCTCACGGGAGGAGGAAGTGTGTGTGCGGCGAATGCGGGTATTCAGAGGGATATTTAAGTTTCCTCAGCATGTGTATATATATATGTTAAAATGCAACGGGGAAGTAACTGAAAATAACTGAATGTGGATATTGCATCGACCGACCACGAAGCACGTCTCCGTGGAGAGGGCGCGCACAGAGAGAGAGATTCTCTCCAACACAGGGTGAGATCGCTCCTTTGTGCCACGCCCATTACATTACATTTAGCTGACGCTTTTATCCAAAACTTGAAGAAAACAGAATCATATAAGTACATCAGGTTTCATAGATCCAAAACATTTCAAGTGCTACTCAACTGGCTTTAGGTAAGCCAGTCCTTTATTAGTACATAAGTGCTCTGTTAGTAGTTCTATCGCTCGAGGCCGATCATCGTGTTTTCCTTTTCTGTGGATTTTAGCCTAAATAGGTCGACAAACATTTCCGTTGTCTGCTGCCGACGGGCGCAGGAGCAACAGCTTTTTTTTGTCAATGAACTATCGTGGCCTGGATTAGGCAGTAAAGACAATTTCGGTTTATCGCCGGGCGGACTTTTTGTTTGTGTTTTGCTTGGCTGGAAAACTCAATATAATTGAATAACGTTTAAAACGTGTCTTTGTTTATTTTGTGGATGTAGACCGTAGTAAATACACTTCCATGCGGACTATGTTGTGGTAAGAGTAATGTTTCCGTTCATCAGTTCCGCCTTGCCTTTATATAATTATTTAACAGCTATTTTTGATAGTTGATCGTGACCTGAACTGAAGGTTGAATAAGTGAAAAAACTGTCTCTTACTTTCTTGTTTTTTTGGCGGTTTGCAAAAGACAGTCAGCTGACAAGTCAAAATATTGTGTTTAAGCGTGAACAAAGACCAACTGATACCTAACTCTCACAACTTCCAACATACTTGGGGTTGTGACTTAAAACGTTTACTTCACATTAAGTTTCCCTTTGGGTAAAACTTGAGGTAAAGCGTGCGGTGCTGAGGTTAGTGCTGAGAGGAAATGGAAATGCATGTCATCTGTGAAAGGATCCCCTTAAAGACATCATGTTACAGCATACTGTGACACGACACGATCCGGCCGACAGTACTATTTATAATTATGCTGAAATTAATTAATGCATGGAGCACAATATATAAATATGTTTTATTATATTTGATTGGACATTTTACTTAGTCTTATGTTTATTTAAATATTGTTGTGTGTGTGTGTGTGTGTGTGTGTGTGTGTGTGTGTGTGTGTGTGTGTGTGTATGTACCTCATTGAGCTGGGACAGAGTGTTGGGCTGTGTGTGTGTGTGTTTACCTGGGACAGAACTGTGTGTGTGTGTGTGTACCTGAGACAGGAGTGTTGGGCTGTGTGTGTGTGGTGTGTGTTTACCTGGGACAGAAGTGTGTGTGTGTGTGTGTGTGTGTGTGTGTGTGTGTGTGTGTACCTGGGACAGGAGTGTTGGGCTGTGTGTGTGTGCGCATGTGTGTGTTTACCTGGGACAGAACTGTATGTGTGTGTGTGTGTACCTGAAACAGGAGTGTTGGGCTGTGTGTGTGTGGTGTGTGTTTACCTGGGACAGAAGTGTGTGTGTGTGTGTACCTGGGACAGAAGTGTGTGTGTGTGTGTACCTGGGACAGGAGTGTTGGGCTCTGTGTGTGTGTGTGTGTGTGTGTGTGTGTGTGTGTATGTACCTCATTGAGCTGGGACAGAGTGTTGGGCTGTGTGTGTGTGTGTGTGTGTGTGTGTGTGTGTGCGGGTGTGTGTATACCTGGGACAGGAGTTGGGACAGTGTTGGGCTGTGTGTGTACATCGTACAGGAGTGTGTGTGTGTGTACATCGTACAGGAGTGTGTGTGTGTGTACATCGTACAGGAGTGTTGGGCTTTGTGTGTGTGTGTGTGTGTGTGTGTGTATGTGTGTATACCTCATTGAGTTGGGACAGAGTGTTGGGCTGTGTGTGTGCGCGTGTGTGTGTGTGTGTGTGTGTGTGTGTGTGTACATCGTACAGGAGTGTTGGGCTTTGTGTGTGTGTGTGTGTGTACCTGGGACAGGAGTGTTGGGCTGTGTGTGTGTGTGTGTGTGTGTGCACACGCACGCGTGTGCGTTTACCTGGGACAGAACTGTGTGTGTGTGTGTGTACATCGTACAGGAATATTGGGCTTTGTGTGTGTGTGTACCTGGGACAGGAGTGTTGGGCTGTGTGTGTGTGTGTGTGTGTGTGCGCATGTGTGTGTTTACCTGGGACAGAACTGTGTGTGTGTGTGTGTGTGTGTGTGTGTGTACCTGAGACAGGAGTGTTGGGCTGTGTGTGTGTGTGTGTGTGTGTGTGTGGTGTGTGTTTACCTGGGACAGAAGTGCGTGTGTGTGTGTGTGTGTGTGTGTGTGTGTGTGTGTGTGTGTACCTGGGACAGGAGTGTTGGGCTGTGGGTGTGTGTGTGTGTGTGTGTGTGTACATGGGACAGGAGTGTTGGGCTCTGTGTGTGTGTGTGTGTGTGTGTGTGTGTGTGTGTGTGTGTGTGTGTGTGTGTGTGTGTGTGTGTGTGTGTGTGTACCTGGGACAGGAGTGTTGGGCTGTGTGTGTGTGTATACCTCATTGAGCTGGGACAGAGTGTTGGGCTGTGTGTGTGTGCGCGTGTGTGTGTACCTGGGACAGAACTGTGTGTGTGTGTGTACCTGGGACAGGAGTGTTGGGCTCTGTGTGTGTGTGTGTGTGTGTGTGTGTGTGTGTGTGTGTGTGTGTGTACCTGGGACAGGAGTGTTGGGCTGTGTGTCTGCAGGAGTTCCAGATGAGGGGGTTTTTGAATCTTCTCCAGCAGCTAAAGCTGCAGCTCTTTTGTTTTCCTCCAGCTCGGCCATCCAGGGCATCGACCACTGACCGTTCACATGCTCAAACTCCTGCACCTGGAATCCAGAGGGGGGAAGTAGTGGAGTACAAATACTTCGTTACTGTACTTAAGTACATTTTTTTGGTATCAGTACTTTACTCCACTACTTATTTTCTTGAAGAATTTGTTTGTTTTTTTAACACAAATACCTGTACTTTCTACTTCTTACATGTTGAACTCAAATACCTGTACTTTCTACTTCTTACATGTTGAACTCAAATACCTGTACTTTCTACTTCTTACATGTTGAACACAAATACCTGTACTTTCTACTTCTCACATGTTGAACTCAAATACCTGTACTTTCTACTTCTTACATGTTGAACTCAAATACCTGTACTTTCTACTTCTTACATGTTGAACTCAAATACCTGTACTTTCTACTTCTTACATGTTGAACTCAAATACCTGTACTTTCTACTTCTCACATGTTGAACTCAAATACCTGTACTTTCTACTTCTCACATGTTGAACACAAATACCTGTACTTTCTACTTCTCTCATTTTCCAAACAGCTGGTTCCTTTAGTCTGAATGTGTGTTTGGTGGCGTGATCATTATTCTTTAGAGTCATTGTGTGCCTATTGATTTGAACACGATCCGTTGTAGCAGGACAGGGGGAAATTAACACACTCCTACAGATTTGCTGAGAAAAAGGGGAGTGGCTAATCAAGCCACCCCTGAGAGAAGCTGGAGGAAACCAATCAAGGCAATGATTGGCACCTGTGTGCTGTTAAAGGAGGCCAGCATGTCATTCAACAGAAAGAACCAAGAGGAAGTCGGATCTAGCAAGAAGGAAAGTGGATTCTTGAGGACTTCATCAGAGAAATGTTGTTGCCACTGAACCCAGGAGCTGTTGGGGAAATATTTAACTCTCCCCTTCCCAGTTAAACCCTGCAACCCAGTGATCTACTCTGTCACCCTCAGATAAGTTATTCTCACTACCCCAATATCATTTCCCCTCCTCTTGCACTCTACTGTCACACATCCCTATCCCCTGAACTACACTCTTACCCTGAGTGACAAAGGACAACAAAGACTTCTCCCCCTGTCTGGCGCCAAGTTTAATTTATTCGTTCAGGGATAACACCTACGCTACACCGTGTATCCATCATTTCCTGGTCTTCTCTAAAGAAGAGGGACCAATGGAAACGTTGTCATGTTGCCGTTGTTCAGCATGGAAACATTCATTAGCTAACAATGACATTATTGTTCTATTGATATAAAGGGAGGTCAGGTACTCTTTAAAACAGCTGCTAGTTATGGGTACTTTTTACTGAAGTACATTTCAAAGCCTCTTTACTTTGACTTGAGTAAAGAAGTTTAGTCAGTATTTTTAAACACGAGTATCTGTACTTATTGAGTAAAGGATGTGTACTTTAGCCAGATCTGTCACTCAGTCAGGGATTAAACACTCAAACTATCTACACATGCTCTTCTGATACTCGGACTCCATACCTTTTTCCTGATGAGGGACATCACCCCTATGCGTGTGAGCACATGTTGTCTCGACAGACCCTCCCGAGGGACGCCGTCTGCAAACGTCTCGGCTCCGTCAGCGCCCGGCTCACACAGGTGACGCATGAACAGAGACACGTAGGCCCTGCGGACACAAAGAAGGTGGAAGGATGTCACGGAGAATACGTTTAGATAATGTCAATGTGCACAAATAAAACACTTTAATCAAGATGATAGATATACTCAAAAGTGTTAAGACGCTTCTAGGGCAAACTGCTCCTCCAAGTAGGTTTAGAAACGGAGGAAGAGCTGACATATTTTCACATAACTCAGTGAACAAAGGGTTTATTTCAAGCAAACCAGAGTGATTGTTAGACGAGAGAAAAGAATAAATATTAAAAGTTTTGGTTTGTTTTATTTTGTTAAATGCGTCTGCCTTGGCATTTGATGCTAACTTTAAAAGGTCCCCTATTATACTGTTTCTCATCGATATATCACAGGTCTCAGATATATCCAGAACCTGTCTCTGATTGGCTGAAACACCAAACGGATCATTGCAGCATTACCCATAATCCCCTCTGTTTCAGCCCTGTTTCCAAAGTGCTGATTCTCTGTCTGTTACTTCAGATGAAAATAAGGAGCCCCTCGACAAAAAATCGTTATGACATCATAAAGTGGCCAAAATCTAATCAGCTCGTTTTCAGACAGGTTTTTATAGAAATGGATCAAAAAGAGAGAATCTTTGTTCCTGAAACTTTCAGAGTCTCTTTCCACAGAGGGGACACATGTTGATGTAGAAGAGACATGAAGAAGAGGGGACACATGTTGATGTAGAAGAGACATGAAGAAGAGGGGACACATGTTGATGTAGAAGAGACATGAAGAAGAGGGGACACATGTTGATGTAGAAGAGACATGAAGAAGAGGGGACACATGTTGATGTAGAAGAGACATGAAGAAGAGCGGACACATGTTGATGTAGAAGAGACATGAAGAAGAGGGGACACATGTTGATGTAGAAGAGACATGAAGAAGAGGGGACACATGTTGATGTAGAAGAGACATGAAGAAGAGGGGACACATGTTGATGTAGAAGAGACATGAAGAAGAGGGGACACATGTTGATGTAGAAGAGACATGAAGAAGAGCGGACACATGTTGATGTAGAAGAGACATGAAGAAGAGGGGACACATGTTGATGTAGAAGAGACATGAAGAAGAGGGGACACATGTTGATGTAGAAGAGACATGAAGAAGAGGGGACACATGTTGATGTAGAAGAGACATGAAGAAGTGGATTTTGTAATTTTTCGTAATGTATGGATTTTCTTATCAACGCCAAAGAAGTATTGACACTCACTTGAATTCCTTCTCAGATTTCCCTCGCAGGTCCCGGACCAGCCACTGGTTGGTGAAGGCGTCCTGCGGAGGCATCCCATAACGCATCACTGCGTTCAGGAACGCCTTCCTCTGGCGAGCATTGAAGCCCAAAACCTGGCAGGTGATAAAGAAATCCAGATGTTTAAAACTGTCTGCTTTTTCATTACGACCATCAAACACTGGGTATTCACATGGATATTGAGCAATCAGTGCCATCAACATAAGCTGTAATATTATAGCAGTACTATTCTATTTTATACATCTGTACTCCAATCTGACTTGTATAATTGTTAATGTGATAGACTATGAATTGTTTTTTGGGTCCGTTGATGGTTATATGCGTACCTGCCACAGGACGGCATGTAGAAATTAGCTTATAATAATCTGGCATCAACTATTCTCTTTTATTGAATCTGTTTATATGTACATTTTAACTCTTGTTTGCATTAATACATTTAATACATATCATTTTGTTATTTCTATTGTTGGGGAATAATTTGCCCTGCATGTCCTCCTTCGCCCTCTGACGCAGCTGACCAGCCGTTATCTCTCTCATAGTGTTGTTGTTGCCAGTTTGTGACAGGGCAACTGTCGGTCAGAGATAGTTATTGTTGTGGGACACCTGGAACACATCCTTCTCGGGGTGTAGATGACCCCGAGCCATAAGCGACAACAACTGTGTCCTCAGCTGTTTAGTCTCTCTATTGAAGAATGTTGATTATTACACTCTGAACTAGTTAAAACCTGGAGCTACAGGAGGGTCTTCAGAATTGATTGTGGCATCTCTGCCCTGTGGTTAGACCGTGGCCCGTGACGTGTGGATTCTCCGGCCGAAGCTCCAAATAAACCGTCAGTGTTTGGCATCAAAGCTCCAGTTCTCCTCGTGTCTCTCTTTGAGTCCTGACTCCAATTGCTTCAGAAGTTTCCCCCACAACTATTACTACATGTTTATTCGTATTTAATTGTATTCTTATTATCCCATACGTACTATCTGTGTTAGTGTCTTATTCTGTTGCTGCTACAACACCTGAATTTCCCTAATGGAATCAATAAAGGTCAATCTAATTTTTTATGAATGGTAATACACTGAACAAAAATATAAACGCAACACTTTTGTTTTTGCTCCCATTTCTCATGAGATGAACTCAAAGATCTAAAACATTTTCTATAAACACAAAATAACCATTTCTCTCAAATATTGTTCACAAATCTGAAAAAATCTGATAGTGAGCACTTCTCCCTTGTAGAGATAATCCATCCCACCTCACAGGTGTGGCATATCAAGATGCTGATTAGACAGCATGATTATTGCACAGGTCTGGGGGGGGGGTCCGAAAACCAGGCAGTATCTGGTGTGAGGGGTAGGGTTAGGGTAATGTTGTGAATCGAGTGGCCCATGGTGGTGGTGGGGGTTAGGGTATGGGCAGGTGTATGTTATGGACGACGAACACAGGCCACTCGATTCACAACATTAGCCTAACCCTAAACCTACCCCTCACACCAGATACTGCCTGGTTTTTGGACCCCCCCCAGACCCCCCAATAAAGCAAAAATGCACATTTCAGAGTGGCCTTTTATTGTGGCCAGCCTAAGGCACACCTGTTAGCCTGTTCCACAATTCTTCGTTTTCCAAGGCTAGGAAGGATTCTTGACTCGCTTCTGAAAAACCTGACTCGGAGGGACTTGTCCTACCAAAGAAGCGTCCTCGAAAGCAAAGCTGCACGTTTCAGAGTGGCCTTTTATTGTGGCCAGCCTAAGGCACACCTGTGCAATAACCATCATGTCTAATCAGCATCTTGATATGCCACACCTGTGAGGTGGGATGGATTATCTCGGCAAAGGAGAAGTGCTCACTATCACACATTCTTTCAGATTTGTGAACAATATTTGAGAGAAATGGTTATTTTGTGTGTTTATAGAAAATGTTTTAGATATTTGAGTTCATCTCATGAAAAATGGGAGCAAAAACAAAAGTGTCGCGTTTATATTTTTGTTCAGTGTAATTCCAAAAATGACATAAAACCAACAATTAATACCAAAAATTGGGGTTAAAGAAAAGACACTTTCGAGGCATTTCTGTTCTTGATGTCTTACCTCGATGTTCCCTCCGACCCGGGCCAGCAGCGGAGGCAGAGGTTTGTCTCGATCGTTCCTCAGCCCTTTGCGGTTCGGCCTGCGGGCGTTAGCTAAAACGAATATCGCGTTAGTGTTTACAAGATCCAATGCAGTCACATTCAACTCAAAGTGAATTTTGAAGAATGATGGAGTGTCTTCTTAACGTCCCAAAGCTGCTCTCCACTCACGGCTCTTCTCTGATGCTGATCTCTCTCTCGTCACGTCTACATTCAACACTTTCAGAACATTTAAAACTAAAAGCAGTGTTGTGTCATTTAATGCAATTTGCAACAGAACCATAATTGGAATCAAGTATACAATCCATACAAAACATGTACATATTGGATCACAGTTAAGTAATTTATCAAATAAATAATGCTGTATAAGAGAACAATTGCCTGAAGCACTCAGTTACTATGAACACTAACAGTATCTTTGTAGAGCAAGAGAACAGTCCAGCTGCTTGAAAATCCTTTAATTTACTTTCCCTATTTCTTTCTTTCCTTCTTTCCTTTTCCTCCTTTTCTTTCCTTGATTTTTTTCTTCCCTTTTCCTCCTTTTCTTTGCTTGATTTTTTTCTTCCCTTTTCCTCCTTGCTTTCCTTTTCCTCCTTTCTCCTTTTCTTTCTTTCTTTCCTTGACGCAGAAACCCCTGCTCTTTTCTGAGCGGGCGTAGAGGTGGTCAATGAGGATATCATAGCTGTCGTCTGAATCTACATCTGTGGAGGCGGTTCGAAGGATGTTAGTGGGAGAATGTCTCAAAGGGACAAATCGTAAACTCAAATTACAACTCCATAGGTCTTAAACGGAACATCCGTAACATCATATCGTAAAACCCCTGAACCACAGAACAGGGCGTCGTTGAAAGACATGTGGTTATTTTTTTATTGATAAAATGTCACTATTTATCACTGGAACTGTAAAAAGAAATATAGAAATTATTGTTGGATTTTCAAATGTATGACAGTCCTTGAATGCATCATGTGTGACCAAGACTTCTCTCAGGACAAATAACATGAATCGTAATCACTTAGTGTGTCATTTAAAATGTTTCCAAAATGAGGTTTAAAGGTTTTAAAAGCCAGATCCTATGAAGAAATATTAAATTCTGTTCTCCTCAGCACGACTGGAGAGCCATGGATGACTCCGCTTCAACAGTTACAACACACACACACACACACACACACACACACACACACACACACACACACACACACACACACACACACACACACACACACACACACACACACACACACACACACACACACACACACACACACACACACACACACACACACACACACACACACACACACACACACACACACACACACACACACACACACACACACACGAGCTTTACCTTCGCTCCGTTCGTCAAAGTCCTCGTCACCTTCCTCCGAGGCCACAGAGTAATCTGATTGGTTGTCAGACTGATCCTCCTGCCAGTCTAAAGGAAAGAAAGGCAAAACAATTAAAAAAGTACAAAGCTATTCCCTGTGTGGACGGACTCATTTACTGATAGACAAGATAAATGAACATTAAACTACTCATGGAGCAGCAGCCTACTTTATCAACTCTAACGCCCCCTGCACAGGTAATCAATAGTGTAAAACATATTTAATACAAACAAAAGTCAATAAAACAAGAATAAAATAGTGAAATAAGAATAAATACACGACAATTCAAAGAAAAATATATTGAATTGTTACAGTCAACTCTCAACCAGGAGAGGGAGCTACTGTTCTCAGTTTCTGTGAATATATTATCAAATGAGTATTGGTCATGGGTTTGGTGTATTTAGTGGTTTGACAAAGTATTCTGCAACCCTGAATTAATTTAGCCAAAGTGGACCAAAGGAATGCAGGAATCCTGAAGTCAGATGTGAGACCTTTTAAGACCCTTTCCATACATTTGAAGACCTCATCGCCACTTGGAGTTCTAACCGGTTACCTTGGCGACACACTTTACCTCACATTGACTATATACAGTATTGAGTGTCCTTCCTCCTTATCTTCCAACCATTTGGACGCAGACTTTCATTTCCCCATAACGATGTTGCTTAGCAACCGGCGTAAACGGGCCTTCGCGCGCTGTCAAGCAGTGAGCGTGCGACGTCCTGTTCAGATGACGTCAAACGGGATGCCATAAATAAACTACACAGAATCACACTACACACCTACGCCATGATTACATTCAGGCAGACTGTAGAATACAACCTCTCTGGACACTTTATATACTTATTGAAGACAAGCTACAAAATGTAACACCTTGGAAAATGCCGTTTAATAGCCTTCATTTTCGCTAAATTGATTTATCAACTTTTAATACTTTTACCCTGAAAGGTGACAAGAGACTGCAGGATTATTACAATAATTGATATCACTCTATGTTCAAGACCTGACCTTCATAGTTCCCCTTTATGGAACCGCCCCCTTATTAAAAAAACAGTTTTTAAGCATGCTTGATCTAAAATATACCTTTCTATATAAAACACAACCCACATGTTTCTATACCAAAGCTGTTGAACAGATTAGGGCTGGACGATTTGGGGAAAAAAATGATTTGGGATTGTTTTTGACTTATATTGCAAATGCGATGTTTTTTGCGATATTAGAGGGAGACGGCCATTTTGAAACATTACTCAAATGACATTAGGTGTCGTTTTCGAAGAGGGTCCATACCAAACAGGGAGTTTTGTTATTAAGTCTGTAGAATACCAGGAGTTCTCTGCAGCACCGCAACATTTCATTCAGATTTCATATATTTCAAATACTGCACTTTGGATATTGTAATTAAAACCAAATGTTCAGCCTTAGTTGTATTTACAGTGCTCAGAACAGCAAATAAATAGTGAAGAAAATGCATTAATTATAATTTATGTACATATTTGATGTGCATTTTAAATAGGGTTCGGGTTGAAATAGAAATAATCAAATTTTCTGAAATGATTGCAGCGAAATTCCTGGATTTTTAACCAAATATTGTGCTTAGTGCGATTTAAATAGTCCACTAGTCCATATTGCAATCAGGATAGAAGTGTAATTATTGTGCAGCCCTAATACTAGTAGCACAAACCATGCAATCACTGGACTTCCTGACATGCAACAAACACAACATTGAACCACACACACAACATTGAACCACACACACAACATTGAACCACACACACACACACACACGACATGGTTAAACTGTACACCCCAGCGCGTGCACTCCGCTCTGCATCAGCCAAACGGCTCGCTGCACCCTCGCTGCGAGGGGGACCCAAGTTCCCATCAGCAAAAACACGTGGGTTTGCTATCCTGGCTCCAAAATGGTGGAATGAGCTCCCCATTGACATCAGGACAGCAGAAAGCTTACACACCTTCCGGCGCAGACTGAAAACTCATCTCTTTCGACTCCACTTCGAGCGATAGAATTACTAACAAAGCACTTGTATACTAAGGACTGGCTTCTCTATAGCCAGTTGAGTAGCACTTGAAATGTTTGGCTCTTGAAACCTGATGTACTTATATGATTCTGTTTTCTTCAAGGTTGTATCTTCCTGGTCGAATGTACTTATTGTAAGTCGCTTTGGATAAAAGCGTCAGCTAAATGCAATGTAATGTAACACACACACACACACACACACACACGAAGAGGTTTCAGTAGACGTTGTTCTGTACCCTGGCGTATACTTCGCTCCTCCTGCGAGCCGTCGTTGTAGTTGACCGGCTTCCTGGTTCTCTTGCCTTTGCCCAGGTTTCGGGCGAGGTCCTCCTGCTGCTGCTCGTAGTGATGGCGCAGCAGCTTCTCCCAGTAGTCAGGGTCCACGCTCTCCTCCTGCTTGATCACCTCCCTCTCCACCTCCTCCTGCTCACACAGAGCAAACAGGAATTCATATCGTAAACTGCATACACGAGAGTGCTTGTCATCCATATTAATGATCAGATATCGCCGTTTATTTAAAGAATAACTGACAAAATACTAAACAAAAACATTTCCTCCTCCAGAAGTCACCATGCGGTCTCTATCGTGCAGTTAATACATTGTTTGCCTTCCACTCATCGTGAGCACCCGTCTATTAAAGGGCTTCTTTGCACACTTATTAGGTAAATATGATCTTATGTTTATATTTTGTTAGTTTAAAGTTAGCCTATTGTTGTGTATTCAGTACAGATACTCTATTGATACATCCCTTTCATTGTTGATATGTATATTTTGCCTTTGCCTGCCAGTTTCACCAACTCAAATGTCAGACTTTTTAAGACCACTTTGAATAGAATTTAAGACCTATTTCACGGCAAGAAAGTATGAAGGAAGAAATACATCCCATAATTACTTACAAAGTAAATGTATTCTAGTTCAACATAAGAACAATGACTGAACATAACAGTACACTGAACTGTGTGTGTGTGTGTGTGTGTGTGTGTGTGTGTGTGTGTGTGTGTGTGTGTGTGTGTGTGTGTGTGTGTGTGTGTGTGTGTGTGTGTGTGTGTCAAGAGCTATATTCAGAGCTATGCTGCCTTGACCAGAATCGTTCATCGTTGCTGTTGTATGATTGGTGTTTAGCTACGGTATTTAGCGTCTACAGCACCTCCGCTTTTAGGGTAGACGTAGACCCAAACGTCGCCCGGAGGTCCCCCGGTGTTGTTGCGGGAGCTAACGCTGATGTTTGCAAAAGGGGCAGCGGGCTTCAAACACGTTCCCCTCCACTGGTTTCAACCAAGCACTACATTCGATGTTCTCCAACCAAATACGGTTGAACTTACACTTCCCCATATTTATTTGTAAGTAGATTCGAAGATACCTGAGTTTCTGACTGCCGCTAACTGAAGCTTGGTTGCTAGGTTACTAGCTGGGTGTTCTCCGATAAGGGGCCAGGGGAAACAAAGTTAGTGATGACTGGTTCCATGTTGATTGATTTCAATACAAATTGTTGGGGGGGACTGAAAGGCTCTTACCGTACTGGTTACTTTGCAGCTCGGACATTTCCCCCAAAACACATTTAGACGCTATCGCAACACAGAAGTACCTTTCAAATCCCATCATTTTTAAGACCTTCTAAATCATATTTAAGACCTTTCTTATTTTTTTGATCATATTTAAGACTTTTTAAGGCCTTAAATTCTGATTATCAAATGTAAGACTTTTTAAGACCCCGCGGGAACCCTGCTATATAACACAGGAAAACCCCAAAAAGGGATTCATGTGCAATGGCTTGTTTACATGCTGCTGTGACAAAGTATATCTAATCTAATCAAAGCTGTCAAAAAGGTGAAACAACACTATAATGTTATGTATTTATGCACAAATGTTTTAGAGAGACTCGTACCTCCTCCTCTTCATCTTTGACCACGTACTGGGCCACTTTGAAGGAGCTGAGGTATTCGTTCATGCTCTGGATCTCAGTGTCGTCCGTGACGGGTCTCTGGTCCCTGTCCAGCAGGCGGTCGACGGCACTGTCGTCGTAGTGGATCACACTGCTGTCGTCCTCCTTGCTGTTTCCTGGACGAGTGGAAAGGAGAGAAAAAGAAACATTTACCAAAAAAAGGTTAGAAAAGTGTCAAAAGAACTACAACTTCACGGGAAGAGGAATGTGAGAATCTGGTTAGGGGTGTTGGCAAATATCTGGAACAAACTCCCAGAAACCGGCAGGTCCGCTGCAACTCCGACTATTTTTTTAAGCGTCTTTGAGTTGTGAAAAGCGCCATATAAATAAAATGTATTATTACTTTTAAATCTAGCCTGAAGACTTTCCTTTTGCCGCTGCTTTTAATGAACTATTCACATCTCACACTGCAACTCGTATTCACGTACCTGTGTTATTCATGTTTTATTATCTTTCCTTTTTAATGTTTCTAATGTGTGTTATGCTCTTAATGTATTTCATGTTTGTAAAGGACTTTGAATTGCCTTGTGTTAAAAGTCTTATATAAATAAACTTGCTTTTGCCCTGCCAACTACAACATCCAATAACAATTCGCCTCACAATCTGATCCACTTCCAACATCTGATCCCGACACATGTTGATGTAGAAGAGACATGAAGAAGAGGGGACACATGTTGATGTAGAAGAGACAGGAAGAAGAGAGGACACATGTTGATGTAGAAGAGACATGAAGAAGAGGGGACACATGTTGATGTAGAAGAGACATGGAGAAGAGGGGACACATGTTGATGTAGAAGAGACGTGAAGAAGAGGGGACACATGTTGATGTAGAAGAGACATGAAGAAGAGGGGACACATGTTGATGTAGAAGAGACATGAAGAAGAGGGGACACATGTTGATGAAGAAGAGACATGAAGAAGAGGGGACACATGTTGATGTAGAAGAGACATGAAGAAGAGGGGACACATGTTGATGTAGAAGAGAGATAAAGAAGAGGGGACACATGTTGATGTAGAAGAGACATGAAGAAGAGGGGACACATGTTGATGTAGAAGAGACATGGAGAAGAGGGGACACATGTTGATGTAGAAGAGACATGGAGAAGAGGGGACACATGTTGATGTAGAAGAGACAGGAAGAAGAGAGGACACATGTTGATGTAGAAGAGACATGAAGAAGAGGGGACACATGTTGATGTAGAAGAGACATGGAGAAGAGGGGACACATGTTGATGTAGAAGAGACGTGAAGAAGAGGGGACACATGTTGATGTAGAAGAGACATGAAGAAGAGGGGACACATGTTGATGTAGAAGAGACATGAAGAAGAGGGGACACATGTTGATGAAGAAGAGACATGAAGAAGAGGGGACACATGTTGATGTAGAAGAGACATGAAGAAGAGGGGACACATGTTGATGTAGAAGAGAGATAAGAAGAGGGGACACATGTTGATGTAGAAGAGACATGAAGAAGAGGGGACACATGTTGATGTAGAAGAGACATGAAGAAGAGGGGACACATGTTGATGTAGAAGAGACATGGAGAAGAGGGGACACATGTTGATGTAGAAGAGACAGGAAGAAGAGGGGACACATGTTGATGTAGAAGAGACATGAAGAAGAGGGGACACATGTTGATGTAGAAGAGACATGAAGAAGAGGGGACACATGTTGATGTAGAAGAGACATGAAGAAGAGGGGACACATGTTGATGTAGAAGAGACATGAAGAAGAGGGGACACATGTTGATGTAGAAGAGACATGAAGACGAGGGGACACATGTTGATGTAGAAGAGACATGAAGAAGAGGGGACACATGTTGATGTAGAAGAGACATGAAGAAGAGGGGACACATGTTGATGTAGAAGAGACATGAAGAAGAGGGGACACATGTTGATGTAGAAGAGACATGAAGAAATGGATTTTGAATAATAGGTGACCTGTAAATCTATCCGTGTGATAAAGTGGGCTCACCCTCTCCGAGTTCATGCTTGAACAACTCTTCGGTGCCGAACTTGAGGATGTCGTCGAGCTCCTGTTTGGACATGGATCCGGTCTTGGATCCGAGGCCGGGCCGAACCACCAGGTGAGTCAGCATCATCTTCTTCTTCGCCACCTGCAGACAGGAGGAGGACAAACTAAAAGGTTAGCAAGAACATTTGTTGACACGCTTGTTATTTCTTGCAGTCCTTTCTTCTTCCACAGACCTGCGTGATCCTCTCCTCCACCGAGGCTTTGGTGACGAAGCGATAAATCATCACTTTCCTGTTCTGACCGATACGGTGAGCTCTGCTGAACGCCTACGGAGAGCCAGGAAGAAACAGATTAATCACCTGGAATCATTTACAGTCCACATATTTAAACCTTAAATCTTTATTTTAATGTCTTAAAGGTGGGGTAGGTAATTTTGGAGAAACCAGCTCGAGATCGCTACAATTTGAAAATACACAACCGGAAAAAATCTGCCACTTCCTTAAAGAGCCCCTCCTCCAACACACACGAACGCGCACATGACCAATGAGGGCACGAGATAAGTTTGTGCCCCGATGGAAGGCTGACAGGCAGGTAGGCCATCCAGTTACTTTAGCCGGCTCAGATGATTGGTCGTGCTTTTTACAGCGCCACGGCTTCCACAGATGATATGTTTTTATGGATTTTTTGTCAAAGCACTTCAGATATTCATTGCTATCGGGATGTTAAGAGCATCCATGGAATATGAGGGAGGGAGGCGTGTGGCGCAGTGGATAGAGCCTTGGTGTTGGAATCAGGGGGTCACAGGTTCAAACCCCACTGCAGTCAGCATGTCGTTGTGTCCCTGGGCAAGACACTTCACCCCAAATTGCTCCTGTGGGGATTGCCCACAGTATCGAGTATGTAAGTCGCTTTGGATAAAAGCGTCTAACAAGTGAGTAATGTAATAATATAACAACAAGTGTATCTCGAGCCGGTTTCTCAAACTTACCTACCCCACCTTTAAGAAGCTTTTTATGTTTCTAATAAGAATCCTGGGAATATTTTTATTTCCAACAACTACGATGAACCTCTTGTTCAAATGTTGGTAAAGCCATTGAATCTTGAATCGAAGAGCAAACAAGAATCAAGCAGCTGTAATCATTATTTACACACAATTTCTCTCATTGCGTCACTTGCACTTTTAAATCTTTAAGTAACCTTTTATGTTTTTCATCTTATTCATCTTATATATATATGTTGCACTGTTGGAGGAGCCCGTGACCTACGTTTTTCATTCACATATCTACACTGTAGCTAATGACAATAAAGCCTTGAACACAAACACATTGAATTGAATGTTACTAATAAAAAACCTGGGACAACTCCACTGTGAAAGCCATTGAATCATTAATGCACACAATGTGGACAATGTCTGGTTTGCTTACTGCACAGATTTCAATGTAAATTACTGCTTTATTTAACTATATTTGTTCTTATTTTTGTTGTAATGTTATTGTAAGAGCCATTATTTTATGGTAATGAATGATGGTTTGGTGAGCCAATTGAATATTCTTTCATTTAACTTAAATGAGCTGAATAACTATGAATTATTATTATACTGTTTTTGTAACGTGTCATCTTGCTTATGGACAGCTCTAGTTTTATGTTTTGTTATTATTTATAGAAAGCAGATTGTAGGAGCGTGCTCAGGTATGAATGACACAGCAGGAAGTCTAGAGAGGAAGTTGGTAAACGTTTTTGACCGCACACATCCGTACGACTGGGATTTGTTTGTTTATTTGTTTAAATACCGTGCAAAGGTTGCACGTCGGCAGTGGGCCGCCAGCTGATCCATTGAACCTCCTAATAAAGCACTTGAATGGAACGAGCAAGGTATTTGGATTTCTTGAACATACGTGAGTCAATACTCGAATTCGCCTCCTAGACTAATGGAGCTTTTCCACTGCAGCGGGGTAGCCCCGTTTAAGCGTCCCTAAGCGTCCTAAGCGTCCCTAAGCGTCCCTAAGCGTCCCTAAGCGTCCTCGCTCAGTTACAAAAATGCTGTGTATAAAAATGCTGCACGCTTGCTTCTAGATATATATGCGACGCTAGGGATGATCTCGCGCGCGATCTTGTGACGATTCTCTCTGACCAATCAGCAGTCGAGAGTGTTGACATCACTAGTTCAGCCCTGGCCTGATAGAACCACAATTTTATGGGGCCGGAAAAAGAGGGAAAAAGTACCCGCTAGCCGGTGCTACGCTATATGGAAAGGCCACCAAAAACTGGCCTGGCCGCTTGAGGACGCTTAAGGACGCTTAAACGGGGCTACCCGCTGCAGTGGAAATGCGCCATAAGTGGCCTTTGAACATTCCTTTTTGGACAATTGGCCACTACAGTTATTACAGTGTTCTTAATATAGTTCTCTGTGTTTTTTTATTTTTGTTTTACTTTTATCTATGCACCACGACAGCAAGTCAAATTCCTCGTTCGTGTCAACCTACGTAGTGATAAACCAGTTTCTGATTCTGATCATCTCAAGATGCTGAAATTGAAGTGAGGTACTGCACCACTCAGAGTTTCAGTACCTGGATGTCGTTGTGCGGGTTCCAGTCCGAGTCGTAGATGACGACGGTGTCAGCAGAGGCGAGATTAATGCCCAGACCTCCAGCTCTGGTGGAGAGGAGGAACGCAAACTGCGGAGCCCCCGGCGCTGAGGGGAGGAGAAACAGAAGAGAAACATTAGCCTCTTCTCACACTCAAGATTCAAGGATTTTTTGTCATGCACAGTAGCTACAGCGGAGATATGAGCCGCTTTTACACCAAGTACTTAGCCGGTACTTGTTCCCCGTACTTGTTCACCCCGAACTCTTTAGTCCCTCGAACTGTCCTAGTAGAAATTCTCTAGCAGGGACTATCTGGGGGTGAAAAGGTTCACGCAAACTAGGGACTAGTTCCAGATCCATTTTGGTGTGAAACCAAATCCCCCCCCCCCCTCTATCGGCCTAGTTCGGGGGAAAAGCACTCCGGTGTGAAAGCGCCTATGGCAATAAAAAACTTAAAGCTCCCCTATTATACTGTTTTTCATGTATTTGTGATCCTCTCCAGAATGGAAGTAGTCGTCACATACAGAGCATCAACTAGTTCCTGAACAGTGTCCTTCACATGCTGATATCCAAGAGAGGGAGTTCATCCCAACAGCTGTCCTACAATGAAACGGCTTCAATGCCAAGTTAATTGTAAAAGATAAACATAAAAACGAATGTTCGACAGAATGAATACTAGATCTTAAAGGTCCCCTATTATACTGTTTCTCATCAATATATTATAGGTCTCAGATATATACAGAGCCTGTCTCTGATTGGCTGAAACACCAAACAGATCATTGCAGCATTACCCATAATCCCCTCTGTTTCAGCCCTGTTTACAAAGTGCTGATTCTCTGTCTGTTACTTTAGAGGAAAGTAAGGAGCCCCTCCCCACGCCCCTCTGAGAGAGATTTGGTTAGAAAGAACTCAATGGTGCTCTAGGAGGAGATTCAGGTGATAAGGTGAATTGAATATGAATTCACACCGGGTTTGACGTATGTGGCTCACCATTAAATCTGTCGATGGCCTCCTGCCTCATACTGCCCGTGACGCTTCCATCAATCCTCTCGTATTTGTAGCTCTCGTTCTCCAGGAAGTCCTCCAGCAGGTCCAACATCTTGGTCATCTGAGAGAAGATCAGCACTCGGTGTCCTCCGTCCTTCAGCTTCCTCATCATCTTCTGCAGCAGCGTCAGCTTCCCTGAAGACTTGGTCAGAGCGTTGCCCTCGTACATGCCGTTCGGAAGTTTTGCTGCCTCCTAAAATCACAGAAAACACATCAAGACTGCATTAAACATTAGCGGTGTAAAATCACAACTTCCATCACAGTATGATATTATGTTGGTTCTTTGGACAACAATACAATATTTACTGATATTTCAAATGATAGGATTTGGATTGAATTCAATGACCTGCAATCATAACAACAATTGGTTACATTTATTAGAACTAAAATATAATTTGCCACCAGACATTTTACTGAAACACAATCTGTTCTTTTAAAAACAGATATACCTTTTCTACCGTGCCATTTGTCTCATGTTTAAGGTTTGTTTGAATGTTCGGGGAGGACGTGCTCTTGGAGGAAATGGTTGACACAATAATGCCGCCAAAAAAAAATTTGTATTAACTTTGCATCAAGGATATTGGATTGCTGGTTATACCACTATAAATGTGTTTACATTCATAGAACTTGTTCACATTCAGCCCCAAAATAAACACCTTGTTCCGTTAAAATCGTATAGAGGACAGGAATCAACATTAAAGGTGTTTTTATTAAGAGTTATTACACGTCCCTAGGGCTTAACACAAGCTAGATGATGGACTTCTTGAAGACTCATTTAATGCTAATAGGAATTCAATTTGACGAATACTTTACAATAAGCTAAATAAACTTGCCAACTTGGGGTTAGGACAAGTTTTGGGGACAAATGTTTAATAAGAATAGACTTATTTGGGTCCAGATTTTTTTTTACATGATATCATTTTGAGAAATAACACGTATTAGAGTAAACGTGTAAAATTCCAGATGCAAACTTAAAGGGGACCTATTATGCAAAATCCACTTGTTCCTGTCTTTTGTACATAAACATGTACAAAACGATGTGTTGGCTTGTGTAACCATTAGCCAATCACCAACCAAGACCCCCCCCCCCACCTTATCACCTGAATCTCCTCCTAGAGCACCATTGTGTTATTTTTAACCAAATATCTCTCAGAGGGGCGTGGGGAGGGGCTCCTTATTTTCATCTAATGGCGCATTTCCACTACAGCGCGGAGAGCGGTTTAAGCGTGCTGTGCCCGGCCCGTTGTTGGTTGCGTTTCCACTAGGCGTAGTTCCGGCTAGCGGGTACTTTTTCACAGTTTTCTGGCTCTCCAAAATCGTGGTTCTTTCCGGGCTAACAACTGGGCTGAGTGTGCTAAACTAGTGAGAGAATCGACAAAATGACAACTACAACAAAATGAACATATTTGACCGTGATTTAATTGTAATACACGTTTCTAAATTATGCCGAAGTAACTACATACTGATACCTGTTAGTAAAAACCATGAATTAACGCTTTGCCAAGTCTGCAGACAGACGGCAGGCGAAAAAGCCTCTTTAATGTGTGTTTTCTGAATGGAGATCGGCTAAGCTAACGGAGTATATGCTCCGACCGTCCACACTCACAACAACGGCCTACAGACATAAATAAACCAGCGACTGTATTCTCCATGACACAGGCAGTCTGTGGTTTGTACTTGTTTAACTTTTGTCTAGTTTCTGAACAGATATGAGGAGCTGTGAGCTCTGAGTGCTAACAGCTAACGGCTGATGTTGGTTTTGTGTTTCGCATTGAAGATAACGTCACGGCTCCGCCTACACTGCGTTACTATAGTTACTGCCCCAGCTACTAAACTAACGGAAACGCAGCATAAAGTGAGTCTGGCCTACCAAGGCCTAACTATACCGTACTAAGCCGTGCGAGGCCCTGCAGTGGAAATGCGCCATAAAGACAGACAGAGAATCAGCACTTTAGAAACAGGGCTGAAACAGAGGGGATTATGGGTAATGCTGCAATGATCTGTTTGGTGTTTGGAGCCAATCAGAGACAGGTTCTGTATATATCCGAGAGCTATAATATATTGATGAGAAACAGTATAATAGGGGACCTTTAATGTGAGAGTGTTTGTTTTGCTATCCTGAGCATTCAGCAACGTATAAACAAAGGATGTCATTTATTTGAGATATGCACGGTACCATGGCGGCGGTAGGAAACAGGTAGGGGTGGTTGCAGCACTTCTTCAGGTCCATCACCACGTTGAGCAGAGACACCTGGTTTCCTCCTCCTCGAGTGTTCAGAGCATCGAAGTTACGCGTCAGGATGAACTTGTAGTACTTCCTTTATTACGAAAAACAATGAGAATATGAAAAACAATGAGAATAGATTAGACAAAGGGAAAATGTCAAAAACACTTATTTCAGACTATATATCCTACAGTATCGGGAATTAAGAGGCAGGAGAATTCATATCCATAGTCTTCAATAAGTTGTAATTTTGATTAAAAATACGGATTAATAGTCAAAGTGTTGTAGGAATAAATAATACAGAAAATAATTAACTTATCATAAGTATCTTTTCATGGCCAGATGTGGGATATTTCGATGTTTCTTGATTCTCAAATGTCAATATTTGCTGCTTTTCCTTAAATGTGTTATGATCATAATTTTAATATTTGAGGTATGGACCTAAAGAAAAAACATTAAGTACATTTTCTCAATATTCTAAATGTTTAATTTTAAGCTACACAATAAACAAGCTTGTCTCTCTATAATAGGTTCACACACAGAAAGTATAGAATAGTATATTCAGCGATTCTTCTCCGACACGTTAATACTTTTTAAAAACTATCTATGTGTGTGTGTAACTTAACACCTGTTAGAATATATCACTACACATCGTCTCTTTACGTACTTCTGCATAGGGCTGAGCTCCACCCTCACGATGAGCTCCGTCTTTGAAGGCATGTGTTTGAAGACGTCGGCCTTCAGCCTGCGGAGCATGTGAGGGCCCAGCATGTCGTGCAGCTTCTTGATCTGATCCTCTTTGGCGATGTCTGCAAACTCCTCCAGGAAGCCTTCCAGGTTGCTGCGGAGAGAAATGATCCCATGAATACAGGAGGGTGGGGAGGGGGGTCCTCATAGTTGACCCTTGTGTTGTGTTCGAAAGCTGTTACCGGTCATGGTGTTCGCGGGTACATTTTGACCCATGATTTATCTCAGTCCAAAACACACAAGAAAAATGACTATCATCCAATATTGTTTTAACTACATCATAACTAACTTATTATGCATTCATAACCGTACAATCCTGCTGTAATTTAATGTTATGGCCGAAACACATCACACCACATATTGCACACGTGCATGTGTGTGTTCAGGTTCAAGTGCTAGCGCAGCGTGCGTTGAAGCTTGCCGGTGGGCGTGTCTGAAACTCGACCAACAACCAATGACATGAATCTCCCGTCCCGGACACACAAGCACGCGGTTTGATTGGCTAGAGCTTGTACTGGCATATGATTTGATTGGCTGACACTTCCATCGAAGCTTCAAAAGTTGAACATTGCTCTTTTGAAGCGAGCCAGACGAAGCGACGCGACCACAATGCAGTTCGGCAAAGCGTGACGTCACCCCATTCAAAGTGAATGGGCAGAAGCGTTGAAGGTTCAACGCACGCCGCCGTGTGGACAGGCCATACATATTCTTTGAGAAAGGTGGAGTTTCCGTGGGGGGAGGGGGAAGAGGGAGGGAGACCAGGTGCATGTTGCCAACAATTATTCTTACAGTGGATGAAGGGGGCGGGGGAGGGGTGTCTAAAGGCAAAGATGAGTCTTGATTGGGCCAAATTTGACCTCGAGTCACCCAAAACACGTCTACTGGGTCTCCCCAGACCCCAACACCAAATTATACACTTTTCTTTTTAGAGACCTTCAGACTTGGCTAGAATTGTCAAAATCAGTTTTGTAGTGTTTACATAGCTGTTGTGGAGGATATCATGAAGCCTTGTTCCGATACAAAAAACTAGAGCGTAGTTATTATATCATTTTAACTTGAAACGGGTCACGGGAAACCCGAACACAACATAAGGGTTAAGCGCGTTGAGCACCAGGAGAAGCGCTATATAACCACCACGGCCCCTAGTACACACAACAACACAGACTACACTGAAAAGACTGGAGCATTGACTTTAATTAAATGTTTTATGTCAACAGATTACACATCACTGTATTAGGTGAGTTGAAAGCATTTAAATTTAAGATTATTGCTTTCAACTAGCCTGAAACAGTTATGTGTAATCTGTTGACATCAAACATTTAACCCTTAAGAGTTCCTTAAAAACACGTATTTGTTCCTAAATGCCACCTTCATAAAAACTGCTGTAAAAATATGATATATTTCTTTCCACTTTAAAAGAGTCAATCTTTTAAAACTACTCCAGCCTGACGGTCATGGTGTATATATATATTATATTTGGAGGATTTTAACCCTTTAAATATCAGTTTGTTGGAAAAAACTCCACTTTTTTTTTTATTGAAAGAAACTAGAATAATTTCCAAAAAATACATTTCAAGGAATATTTGATTGTGATTATGATTCGGTCCCTAGATGGGTCAATGATTGGCAGCAACATTGATTTTAATGCATTGTTATTTTTTTGCAGTGTCAGATTTAAGTAAAGTCAATGCTTCAGCTTTTTCAGTGTACCCCCCTCGTATATGTGCAATATATACCTGGCTGCTAAATCCTCAGAACTGTTACAGGATGTGTTTTTTGTAAATTGTGTAACTTTCTTTACTATAATATGTGTTGCTTCTTATGTAACATTAAGCTGTCTTTGGCTCTTTTCTGCTGTAACAATGTACATGTCCCCTCTGTGGGACGAATACAAGTATTCTGATTCATATAATGAAATGTATTATTATCCTAATGTGTGAGTACTGACTTGAATCTGACGGGGGTCAGGAAGTTGAGCAGGTGGAAGAGCTCCTCCAGGTTGTTCTGCAGAGGAGTGCCGGTCAGCAGCAGCTTGTGTTGCAGAGGGTAGTTGTTCAAGATGCGAAAGAACTAACAAAAGACAGGGAGGAAAAATACGTTCAATTTTAGGTATTAAACGTAATAATAAAACACAAGAACATACAGAAGACCTGAGGGCGACACAGCAGGTTTATACTTTTAAGACTCAACTCAAGACCCAGCTTTTAAATTTGGCTTTCATTTGAAATGTAATGTAACTAATGCTGTCAAAATTATCGCGTTAACGGCGGTAAATAATTTTTTGAATTAATTGCATTAAATATTTAACGCATTTAACGCATGTGCAGAATGGCCCCCCCAGTGGCAGCGTCAGGGTATGGCCGGGGTAGGCTACAGCCATACCAAGAAATGGCTTAGCCCCACCATGAAAAATGATGTTAAAGTAAGCAAAATAAATCCGCCAACTCGCGGAGTAAATTGCACAGACAGCAGTTAGTCAGATTGATTTCAGCCACTTGTCTGGAAATACCGAAGACTAGAAACGGTTTTGAAAACTTTTGTCACGTAGTGATCGTCTTCTCAATAGAACATCTTTGATAATGTCTTCTGGCCAATCAGAATCAAGATAAGGGCGTGATGTTGTTGCAGGAAGTCCTGACGGAGAATACTTTTGCTGTAGTAAATCTCTATATACATCGATACAACATTACGTGTTGATAGAAATCAACACGTCTTGAAATAAGACCCCACGGTTTGATGATTGATAGGGGTGTGGGCTGTCTTTCATTTTGACACACAGAACAATGTTATAATAAACATATACATAGATACTGTATGTTAAATGGATATATCCGCCTTCTTTCATTTATCTTTCTATTCCCACAACAATATACATAAAGAAATGGCATATTTTGGACATAGTTCGAATGGTGATTAATCTGATTAATTCATTTTTAAGCTCTGATTAAGCCCTAAACAAAACGTGACATAACGTAACATTACGCAGCGTTAGGTAACATAGCGTGACATAACATTACATGAAGTAACCTAAAAAGACGTAACGTAGCGTAACAATACGTGACATTACGTTTCAGTGAGTCCTGTGTTTATTGACGTCTGTTGGTGTTAAGAGTTCGTATTTATCGCAGGGTTATGTGTTGCTCTGCTCATAAACTAGGACTATGTATTGTTTCCTGAAAGCCCTTTCTGTGTTTGAAAAGTGCTACGTAAATAAAGTTTGATTGATTGGTGAGTGAGCAACACAGCAGCAATGCAGGTGTTGTGAAATATACACACATTGAATTGAAATGTATATAAATCAGATCTGCATTTGAAATTAGGGCTGCAATTATTTTTGTACGATCTAAAAAGTTAAACATGTTGACAGTGAAAGTTAAATATAAGTGCTGTGTGTTTGTATTACCTTGGACTGGTTGTTTTTGAGCCGGTGGGCCTCGTCCACCACCAGGCAGGCCCACTCGATGGAGCCCAGCACGGCCTGGTCGATGGTGATCAGCTCGTAGGACGTCAGCAGGACGTGGAACTTCACCGTGGAATCTTTCTGTAACACACAGAGACAGGGGGACAAACGTTCAGCTGTGAAACACGGGACAGAGCAACATTCATAGTTATTAAGACTGCAATTATCTCCACTATTAATATAGTACCACGAGTTTAAGGTCCCCCATTATACTGTTTTCCATCAATATATTATAGCTCTCAGATATATACAAAACATGTCTCTGAAGTGTTTGGCTCCAAACACCAAACAGGTCATTGCAGGATTACCCATAATCCCCTCTGTTTCAGCCCTGTTTCCAAAGTACTGATTCTCTGTCTGTTACTTTAGATGAAAATAAGGAGCCCCATGTTGATGTAGAAGAGACATGAAGAAGAGGGGACACATGTTGATGTAGAAGAGACATGAAGAAGAGGGGACACATGTTGATGTAGAAGAGACATGAAGAAGAGGGGACACATGTTGATGTAGAAGAGACATGAAGAAGAGGGGACACATGTTGATGTAGAAGAGACATGAAGAAGAGGGGACACATGTTGATGTAGAGGAGACATGAAGAAGAGGGGACACATGTTGATGTAGAAGAGACATGAAGAAGAGGGGACACATGTTGATGTAGAGGAGACATGAAGAAGTGCATTTTGCATAATAGGTGACCTTCAAAACTGGTGGTTTGGTCTTTGTATTATCTGGCAGTATCAATATGTTTATCTACCAGTATAACATTGATACAGGACGAATTAAATGCAGGGCACCAATCAAAACTGACTTCACTCTGTCAGTAATACTCAAAGATATTTAATCAGTTTTTATTTCGTCATTCAAAAATCCCTCAAAACTCACCTTTTCACTCTTGCCTCAACTCCTTATCCACTAACCCCTCGGGCCCTTATTCCACCTAGCTTAGCACTTTTTACTTTAGTTGTTATTTTCTTCTTTACTTGCTTGTAAAGCGCTTTGAGCACCAGGAAAAGCGCTTTCTAAATGACATTATTATTATTTGGTGTTATAACTGTCGTGTCAAATGATCATATAATAGCCTTGTACTCTGATTGCCTTTTACACTGTTAAATTGTATTGTTAGTCTTGTATGTGTTTAACAGAGACATATGTTGAGGGTTTACATTGCAGGAGGGCAAAGGAAGTGTGAAAGGGGGATTTGCAAATAGTTAAGGACGAGGGGGTTTTATGGTTTAATGGTGGGGATGTTTAGATGATGCCTAAGAGACTTTAACGGCCCGTCCACACTACAGCTTCAGCTGGGCGTGTCTGAAGCTCGACCAACAACCAATCACATGAATCTCCCGCCGAAAGCTTCAGAAGCTTCAAAAGTTAAACATTGCTCTACTTTTGCAGCCTGAAACGCCAGGAAAGCTCCGCTCTGCTTCCCACAATGCAGTTCGGCGAAAAGTGACGTCACCCCATTCAAAGTGAATGGGGTGACGCGTTGGAAACCGTTTTTGAAGCTGTCGAAGCTGTAGTGTGGACGGGCCGTAAGGGCGGGACCAGTTGGCTTTTCTCTCGACTATATAGTGGGACCGTGAGCTGTGTTCTGGGTGCAGAACTTCTGTCCTCTGAGGGTGAAGTAGCTCTGTTCCTGCATTTGAGATCGATGTCACTTGTATATTGACTTTCTTTATTACTTTATTAAATTGAACAAAAGACAAACTTTGTCCATGAATCATTTATCAGTTTCTCTTCCACAATAACACTTGCTCTACTTTCTCCCTTACCTTCATCTTGGAAGCTTTCTTCCCGCCCCGGATGGCGTTGTCCTCGAAGGAGAACTCGTTCTCCCTGATGACGGCTCGAGAGTCTTTGTCTCCCACGTAGGTCACCACGTACATGTCGGGCGCCCACAGCTCAAACTCCCTCTCCCAGTTGATGATGGTGGAGAGCGGGGCGCTGACCAGGAAGGGGCCTTTGGAGTGACCCTGTATCAGGAGGGAAATCATCATTGTAGGAGCCATAAGTTTGAACATTGTAATCCTATGTTATCATCCATCCATCTTCTCCCGCTTATCCGTGGTCGGGTCGCGGGGGTAGCAGTTCCAGCAGAGAGCCCCAAACGTTTCCTTCCCCTGGCCACATCAATCATACTAATAATACTATGTTATCAGTATTATTATATCATTTATTTAAACCAACCGTTGTAACATTGACGTTATAGCCGACTGCAGCTGCTGGTAATTAGAAGTGAGAAGGGGAAAAGAATCACGGAGCAATATCGTTTGAAAATAAGTGTTTTGTATTGATATCTTTTGTTTAAGTAAAGAGTCAAACAAACTTCCCTGAGACGTATTTTTGTTGGAGTCAAGCTTAATGCACGGTTGCTACGGCTTAAAACAAGCTAGATGACGGACTTCTTTTAGACTCATTTAATGCTACTTGGAAGGAAATTTGACGAATATTTTACAACAACCAAAATACACTTAACAAATTGGGGTTAGGAAAAGTTTTGGGGACAAATGTTTAACACAAATATGACTTATTTGGGTCCAGACAAAAATGACATCATTTTAGAAAGTGAACACTTATTAGAGTAGACGTGTAAAATTCCAGCTGCAAACTTAATGAGTTGTTTGTTTTGCTATCCTGATGTGATCGAGGCATTCGGAGAATTATATATAAACGATAGATTCATAAAACACAAAATCGCTTTTCTTTATATTGTTGGAAAGATTCAAAGTGTATTTGTAAGATTGATTTAAGACATTTTAATACCAATTACGTCCTCCTGTTTAAATTCATTAATTCAATGCCTATTAGGACTTTTTACGGAAGCGCAGAAACCTTGTATGACTGCATTCATATAGTGATTTTATTCAAAGAGAATTACAATTTGCTTTCTTAAATTCAGCCATATTCAACATATCTCCACAGCTGTATGTGTCCTGCCCTGCCTTTAGGATAGAGTTCCTCACTCAGAAGCCATCCCCTTTATTGGGCAGAGTCACTGTGTGTCGCATGTCTGAAACCCGACACACTGACATTGATTGACAGCAGAGGGCAGACCGGACAAAATAGCATCAGCACAACAACACAACAAATGATCGAAAGTCCCAAACAGAAACATATAATATCTAGCCTTGTTTCTTTCTAGTAGATATTGAAAGGAAGCTACTTTTGTTTACAACCACAGCTTCACACACTCTATCATGTTAAGGGGCCTACACACCAAACGGACACCAAAGAACACGTCCCGACGGAACACGACTGTTGTGTCGCCTCACGTCTCGGGCGGCTTGGCCAACAGTCGCACTGGAACACACCGCCAAGACTTCAGCCGACGGCCCAGCAGCACGTACGAACTGCGTGAGTGGCAATAACTCTCCTTACCAGCAGGTGGCGGTAGTGTGTATTCGTCATTCAAAAGAGGCAACAACCGGAAGACAGACCGTTTCTCAATCTCGAGGATACTGGCTTCCAAGCCAATATTTCAAGGATGCTACGTCATCGAGTGCCGCCGAAGGACCGTTCCAATCTCCAGCATACTTGGAATTCCACCGAGGCCGCGTCCTTGGTTTGGGGGAAATTTCGAGGCTGCACATGGGTAGACTTTGCGTCCTTAAAATCCTCACAATGCTTTGCGCACGGACCAATTTCAAAAACCCTTGTGGAGAATGGCTGAACCGACGCAGCACACATTTAAATGTATGTAGTGGCGTCGAACATGTGTTGGTAAATATGTTACATTTGTTACATTTGTTTGTTATCACCAAACATGTGTTCCGTGAAAGTAAAGCAAGTTCATAATTAGATAGACATCGTGAGGTATTTATTTTCGGTACAGTTTATGTTGAAACCGTTAGAGAGAGTGGCACACTTGTTAGCCTGTTCCATTCTTCTTCGTTTTCCGAAGCCGTGGCTTGGAAGCATACTTGCTTAGTTTCTGAAGGAAGTGACTTGGAAGTACGCGACTACCAAGCCAGCATCCTCGCGATTGAGAAACACCCCGTTTCTCAATGTCGAGGAGGCTTGCTTGGTATCACATGTATGCTGGGCATTTAAACAGTGAGTCGGCACCACTCGATGACGTAGTATGCTTGAAATAGTGGCTCTGGAGCAGCTTTACTCGACATAGAGAAACGGCCACAGACTGCGTGATACACCGAGAGAAGAAGAACAGAATGCGTGATATAAACAAACAACAAATAGCGTGTCCGTTCCATTTTCACTCAACAACGAGAAGCTCATGGGGCTTTCCCGAACCTGTGTCGAGAGCTGGAGTTAAATGAAATCTCAGATTTGCCTTCTTAACAGTTTGTTTGGGTCCCTCACTTCTGTTTCACGTCACAGGCACTGATTCGCTAGCTGAACAGCCAATCAGAGTGATTTCTTTGGCCGACGGCCTTTAGCCGACAGCCTGGCGGCGGATGGTGCCGGAGACACGACGGGGCGGGACACACCAATCCGAGTAGGGCGACAGGACGCTCATCGACTCCCCGACATCTATCGACGCCGAAAAAAATCGGCTTGGTGTGTAAGAACCTTTAGCTGTCCTAAACCTCCACTATGCTAATGCTCCTCTCTGTACTGAAGGTTTCAGGTTTCAGGTTTCTTTGCTGGCATTTTCATATCAGACAGTGATTGGCTGTTGAACATTTCTGACATATCAAATGTAGCTTTGAATTTCAGATTTTAAGGAAGTGCACCGACATTTTCCCTTTCAGCACAATAATGTGTTAACACCTCTCTCATGACGTCAGACCCTTTGGAGGAACGAAACGTAAGAAAAACACGTTTTAAGTGGAGGGGATGTTTAAATGATGTCCGTACCTCCTTGTACAGTGAGTAGAGGAACACCGCCGTCTGTACAGTTTTCCCTAAACCCATCTCATCGGCCAGGATGGTGTCGGTGGCCTGCGCCCAGGAGAACCGGAGCCAGTTCAGACCCTCCAGCTGGTACGGGTGCAGCGTTCCCCCGGTGCTGTCCAGGTAGTCGGGCTGACGGTCAAACTTAATGGTGGGCTGGAGGGAGAGAAACCAAGAAGAAAATCAAATCGGAGCTGATTCAAGCGGCTTTACTCTGCCACGGGAATGCACTTTACAACAATGCCATATCATATACTGTAATGCATTATTATTTTGTTAATGAGAAACTACATATGGCAACAAAGACTGTTTTTAGAAATAAGAAAGTTAGATTTGGTTGCTTTAAAGTTTCACAATTATGCTGCAATCACACCGGACGCGATGCGATGTTTGGGGGCGGCGCAATTACATGTAAAGTCAATGCAGAGACGCAAATTCGCTCTGACGGCGAGCATGAAGCGGCGGACACGAATTCCGCGGCCTCTCGAGTTCAATTTTTTCAACTCGAGCGTCATATTCGCGTGACGCAATCTCGCGGTAGACAATCAGCGGTAAGGTTCTCAGCCTGTCGTCACTGACGTTCAACCAGAAAACATCTCCTCATATCTGTTCAGAAACTAGACAAAAGTTAAACAAGTACAACCCACAGACTGTCTGTGTCATGGCGAATACAGTAGCTGGTTTATTTATGTCTGTAGGCCGTTGTTGTGAGTGTGGACGGTCGGAGCATATATAACGTTAGCTTAGCCAAGCTCCATTCAGAAAACACACATTTGAAAGGGATTTTCGCCTGCCGTCTGTCTGCAGACTTGTCAAAGCATTAATTCATGGTTTTTACTAACTGGTATCAGTATGTTGTTACTTCGGCATCATTTAGAAACGTGTATTACAATTAAATCACGGTCAAATATGTTCATCTTGTTGTAGTTGTAGCCCCCGAGCTAGCGCGTCTTGTTTGAATGATGCGAGGAAACACAGCTGGCCCTAATGCTGCGTTCACTCCGGATGTGAAGCGAATATTCGCATCGCGTCCGGTGTGAACGCAGCATTAGGGTTACAACTACTGACTACTGTAATTTTTCTGTGGATCATTTTCTCGCTGAATTGATTTAATGTCAGAAAAGGTTTGAAAATACAGAAAAAAAGTCCAAGATTTTATCCATAACCAAATGTTGAGTTTAATTTGATTGGTTTAACCGAAGCAGTAAAATGTGCTTATTGGAGAGGCTGAAAACTGCATTTTTGGCATGAAAAATTATCATTATTATACGATGAATTACCAAAAAAGAGTTTTCACATTTAGTTTTCTGTCAGTCAACTTATCAATTATGCGGCTTTCACACAAGCGCTTTTCCCTTTCTAGCTCCGAGCTAGAGCTTTTCTGGTTCAGCTCCGGTTTCCCTTTTCTGCTCCCGCTCTGTTCACACCGCCCAGAGCCCGACTGGTGCTGCGTCATGACGTCACCGTGTACATCGCTGATTTGCTCCCCAAGGGCGTTACGCTCACAACAACAACAACAACAACAACAGGGAACTGCGTCGGGTCGATGATCGTGTTGCTTTTAATCACACGAAGCCAGATTAAATTGAATAATGACTTCTCCAACCTTGTGCTTTTCTCCAGAGTGCCGTGGTTCATTGTTTATTAATGTGTTTCTGCGGCATTTACCGACCGCTGCAGTGTTGGCTGCTCTTCCAGTTTATTCTCCCGTTAGCTCCCGGTTAGCTCACACTGCAGCGGCCGCTCTAAAGTATTCACTGTCCGACTCACACAAGCAGCTGATACATATCCCCAGTTCCCTGAAAGTGAATGTGTGTCAGTCTGAATTGACGCTGTTTGGCATCACAACGCTGTTATGAAAGTGTCTCTGGTATAAAATGGGTGATGTTAGCATAGCAACCGAAGCTAAACTCACTACTTGCTATTGCTATTCTATTGTGGCATAAACCGTTTTCTACAGGCACATTTTACCGGCGTATTTTTATTATGATTCTACTTGTGATAGTCGGACACGACAACCTGTGCAGCCCATGTATTGATTCCATCCGATAGCTGCTATAATACAAAACGTCTGCCTCTCTCCACAATGATCAATAACAGTGAACGGATGGTCAAAGTAAGGTTCAAATAAACAGAATCACACGAAGCCTGGTTAGTGTTGCCTGACTTTATAAAGTGTGTTTATAAGCACTACTGCTTGTAGGCAGGCATGACAGTCGACCCATGTTCAGGGGAGGTGGGTTTAGTTTCCTGCACGCCTCGACGTAAGGGTGACGTAAGCGACGCCACCTCTTAGCTCCGAAGCTCTTGCCTCTAGACCGACAATTGTTTGGAGCTGGAAGTGAACCGGATTCCGGAGCTAAGAAGCGGCGCCGCTGCAGTGTGAACAGGAAAAACCGGCACTTTTCAGGCTCCAGCTCCGAGTCGGAGCCGATAACGCGTTGGTGTGAAAGGGGCATTAGTTGCCTAATCGTTGCAGCTCTACAATAAATACTCACATCAATAACCGGGTTCGCAGGTGGCCGCTCCGCCTTCTTAACTTTGACCGTCTTCTTCAGCTTCTTCTGAGGTTTGCCCTCATCACCCATCATCAACTCTCTGAACACAAAAGACAGTCTGTGAGATAAAAACTCATAGATGCAGAAGGAGGAAGATGCACCTTTTAGTACTGTCTGTGTAATAGAAGCTTCGAATGAAGAACCAAACGAGTCTTGTCCAAACTGAACACGTTTACTTTTGATTAATGTAACAGTTTCCAACAAGAACGGTAGAAGACGAGGAAAATGCACTCGACATACTCTTATTCAGTTCCAAATCATGACAGGAAGGAGAAACAGCAGGACACGTACCTGCACTTAAAAATAAAAGCATTTCCTGTGAAACGTTTTACCCTTAACTTTGTCAAGAAGCAAATAAACACGTTTTTTTACTGCTTTAAATAAGATACAACAAATTTGCATCTGGGGTGCTTCAAAAAACCCAAACCATCAGTATATACATCTGAAATGTTGTCATAGGGCAGTGGTTCTCAAATGGGGTTACGCGGACCCCTAGGGGTACGTTGGAGTACTGCAGGGGGTACGTGAGATTTATTTTGTTAACGAAAAAAAAAGATAAATATACCAATTTTAGTTTGAGCAATGTGGGTTTTATATTAACAGTTACACATATTTCAAAACGCAAAGTGTAATAGCTGCAGGTTGCCTCCCTGTCAGAATGAAAGGTCCTCAGTGAAGCTCAAGCCCATGTTTCACTACATTGTACAACTTATTAAAAAGATCAGTTCAATGTAACTAATGTCGTCTTAGTGTTATTGCATGATGTTAAAATGGTTTGATATGAATTTAGTGATGGATTATAAACATTTTAAATGTAGCATTTAAGTGTTTCTCAGTTGCAATGTCGTTGTTTTAATAAATCAGACACTGATGGTGCAGCGCTGTACCTCTTTATAGGCATTTTGTCCCTAACAAATTGTTTGTGCGCTGATCAGGGGACACTTGGCTGAATTTTCTTTTCAAAGGGGATACATTATTGAAAAAGGTTTGAGAATCATTGTCATGGAGCATATCTAACACCAATAATTAGACAAAAATATGTATTTTTCACAAAACTGTGTCTCAGGGCTTCGTCACCTTTAAAAACCTATTAATGTGTCGTACTCACTTAACGGGAAGAAAATCATTTAACTGACGATACGAACCATTTTTACCGAAACAAAACAAGTCTCACAAGAAGCGTCTAAATGAGCCCTGAATGCTAACACACTTAGCACAGAACTCTAGGTATAAATACCCTTATTACATATCTGCAATTATTAGACACATAATTGGATTGGTACCTGACCCTTATTGTTCATGCTGTCCCCATGGAACCATTGGCTCTTTCTTACATGTTACAGTGTCCAGGAGTATTACGAGGGATGGGATTGAATTAATCCAAAATGTGGTGCAACCTGAATGGTCTTCTGTACTGTGTTGTACATTGAAGATGTTGCAATAAGAAAATGTATGATAAAACAATTGCGCGTCTGCACACCTGTGGTTCCAGTAGGTCTGTCTGTAGGTGTCAAACTCTGGGACGTCCATTTCCTCCATCTCCCAGGTGGACTGGTCGTAGGGAAGGTCTCTCCATTTGATCAAGTAATGAATGTTGCTCTTCTTATCAATACTGTGATGAAAAAGAAAATAGAAACATGGAGGTATGAAAAAGCACTTTTACTCCGTTTCCTTTCTCGTAGTATTCGTTTATTTGTCTCCGAGGGGAAAATGGGTTGCAGCACATCACAAGGCATTTAAAAAAGACAAAACATACGTCACTGACAACAACATAGACACAGATTAAAAAGAACAGACATAAAAAAACAGATATCGGCAGACATGACAAGGGGCCTAGGCTCCCATTTGCGAGAGAAGGGGGGGGGGGCAGTGGGTAAACAGTGCGTCCTAGCCATCATTGATTCAGGAGTTTGAAGGCTTGTGGGACGAAAGACAGCCTGGATCTGTTCTTTTTAAACAAAGGGCCACGATATCTCCGCCCGGATGGCAACAGTTCAAAATAAGAGGCGAGAGGGTGCCTCGGGTCTTAAGACTCTGTCCTTATACGCTTTCTAGACTAGAACATGAGACTCCTGACAATTTACTGGACAATGTTACGGCCCTCCTGACTGACTTTGTCTGTGCCTCAGTGGCGTTGCCGAACCAGCATATGATGCCGAAGGAGAGCACACTTTCAATAAAAGCATGATAACACATCTTAACCGTTCTGATGCCGACAAGACAATCATTTACGTAAAAATAACATTCTTTGTTGAGACTTAGCATTTACTTTCTCAGACCAAACATCCCATCTGAGCTTGTGGTTAAGCACGACACCAAGATACTTGTACTCCGTGACACATTGTGTTTCTAGGTTTAGACAATTATAGAATAAGTTCATATTCCTTCCTGAGTCGGTGACTCCCACTGCATTGCTACACAGAAGTTTCCTCCACAGCCATCATACAAAGACATTTCTTTTTTCAACCTGATTAATTTACTAATGGCGCATTTCCACTGCAGCACGTAGCACGGTTTTAGCGTGCCTTGTCAAACCCGGCCCGTTTTTTTTTGCGTTTCCACTAGGCGTAGTTCCGGTTAGTAAAAACCATGAATTAATGCTTTGACAAGTCTGCAGACAGACGGCAGGCGAAAAACCTTTTAAAATGCGTGTTTTCTGAATGGAGATCGGCTAAGCTAACGCAGTATATGCTCCGACCGTCCACTCTCACAACAACGGCCTATACAGACATAAATAAACCAGCGACTGTATTCTCCATGACACAGGCAGTCTGTGGTTTGTACTTGTTTAACTTTTGTCTAGTTTCTGAACAGATCTGAGGAGCTGTGAGCTCTGAGTGCTAAGAGCTAACGGCTGTGTTGGTTTCGTGTTTCGCATTGAAGATGACGTCACGGCTCCGCCTACACTGCGGTACTATAGTTACTGCCCCAACTGTAATGGAAACGCAGCAGAAAGTGAGCCTGGCCTACCAAGGCCTAACTATACCGTACTAAGCCGTGCGAGGCCCTGCAGTGGAAATGCGCCATAATTGTTCTAATGAAGTGAAATTATATTGCAATGATATTCTTTTGTAATCCACACGATTCTCCAAATACATGGTTTGGTTCATACCTCATTAGGAATGACGGGTTAAAACAAAGAAAATGGAAAAATACTTCACATTTACCTAAAAGTAACTAAATAAAGAGTCTATACACTGCGGACCATAAAGGTTCATTAGTGAACTTACAAATTGAACTGCAATCTACACCCCGACGGTCTATACTTTTTAAATTCTTTGTTAATTAGAGGGAATAAAACTAACTAACTGTAACTATAAACTTTAAAAATATAATACACCAGTATATGCGTTGCCGTATATACTCATTGCCCTAAGTGTTTCTGTTTTTTAGCTTTTAAGGTTATTCGTATAGTTACATTTAGCGTAAATACTTGTCTTTATGATAAATTGTAATTTTTTATTATCCTTATATATTTTATATGACCTACTTTGCAACTTGTTTTTTTAGATTGTTGATGTTCGCACCACCACAAGCCAATTCCTTGTATGTGTACCAGGCGATAAACTTGATTCTGATAACAATGCACATTAAAACATGGAATAATCATCTGTTAAAAAGCTCAATGGCTCCACATCTTCAGTGAAGTTCCAGAGTGCTTCCTGTGACATCTGATGTGCGAGTTTATAATATAACACTATTTGTGTCGTACCTGTGGTTGAGGATGCGGTGGATCATCAGCCACTCCATCTTGACTCCGTAGCGGCCGAACTTCTCCTCCATGTGGACGAAGAGAGGATCTTTGTTCTTCCTCTTGTTGCTTTTGTTTTCGTCACCCTCGCCTACAGGCGGAGGTTCGTCCATGTCGGTCTTCCTCTGGTAGTTACGAAACATCACCTGACAGTTCAGCTCCAACTGGGGAAGAGGGACGGTGTTAGAAATGCTGCAACGTTTGTTTCTTTAAGTCCGATTTTTGCGGATTTATTCAAACGTTTCTTCAAGCATACACAAAACAGTCTACCTTTACATTACATTACATTTAGCGACTTACAATTACAGGGACATTCTCCCTGGACTAAGTGCCTTACTCAAGGGCACACTAGTGGTGGTGTTCCTGGCAGGATTTGAACTCACAACCTTCCGATCTTCAGCCCACCTCACTCTCCATTAGACCACCACTATCCCACTATCTACCTTTCTATCATTGAAAAATTGAAACAATTTTATGTTCATAATAAAACATTGACCTATAAATATCTTACATTACATTCCAAAATTGCACAAAGTGACATGACCTTCTTTCGCTTTCACTCGCACTGATCTCGAAATAAAACTGTGAAATCCAACCGAAAATTAATTCCCACTTTATTAACGTGTTTTACTTAAAAAACACATTTATACAACAAATCACCTACTGCACTTAACGCATGCCTACCACAGCTACAACACACACATGCTTAAATTGCCCCATTGGTTTCCAAGTGTGCAAAAACACGCTACGATTAATATCTTTTTTCCACGTTTCGTGCTAATAAAAAGTAAAAAACCAATGAAAAACGGTCTGGAAGTGCAAATAATCTCTCTGCATAATTAGTGTGTTGCTATGGTGACCGTGCAACTGTGTGTGCAACGTAAGAGCATCCTGCGTGTGTGTGAGTACATTTGACCGTCCAAAAATATGTGAAACTAATTGATCTGTGGCAATATATTCGATGCATTTCTAGTTTGTGTGTATGAGGGATTTTTCACAGATAACTTCAGTTACAGATTTCAGAGAGTGTGCGTTGCGACAAGATGAGATAAGTTTGGTGTTGCAGCAGCATAAAGACATGGCATCGTACAATACAGATGAACAAGACTAGAAATAACAAGAAAGTAGAAAATATTAGGGGTGGGAATCACCTGGCTCCCCACGATACGATAGTATTGCGATTATACGATATGCTAAGTATTGCGATACGATATATATTGATATATGATTGCATGATATATTCGTGACTTTAACATGTGACAAAAGCCTTCGTTCAACGCTCAATGGACGCAGGTTTGATTTGATGGTAGCTTTGCCAAGAAGCTAACTTAGATTTGCAATACGATTAGTTTATATAATAAAATATCGATACTTGGCGTCCGTGTATCGATACAATATCGCCACGCAAAGTATCGCGATACTATAGAGAGGCGAAGTCCCTCCCTTTCCGGGGGAGCTCCACGGGACCTTATTACGGAAAGAGTATGTATTGAAGTCAATGGAGAGAAAAAGATTATCTCTCGATCCCGTTTGAATTGTGCCACGAGTTACACACATGATGTTTGTCAATTTAAAAGATAATTTAGCAAGTCAACAAAAATTTAAATGTGAAGTGACACTTTTCTTTGTGTGAAACCGCTCAATGAACTACAACTCCCATCTCGCACCACACACCCAGACGGCCGTCACGTTGGAACATTTCCCTTCTTTCTCTCAGAATGAGGCGGAAAGTATTAAAAGAGGTGAAAATCACTCCAGGTCTGGGCACGTTGAGAGCTGTGCATACACATAAGGGGAGCTAGTCGGTTCCAGAGCCAGCATGCGGGACCGGGACTCTGGGATTTGTAGTCTTTCTAGTTGCGTATTTTTCATAGTCTTATATTTCAACAGTTTTAAGACAAACTGTGACTTTTTGACATGGAAATGATTTTTTTAAGATTGACGAAAATCATGTGTGTAATTCGTGGCACAATTCAAACGGGATCGAGAGATAATCTTTCTCTCTCCATTAACTTCAATACATACTATTTACGAAATAAGGTCCCATTTTGTCACTTGTTTTTTTAAGGTGTGTGTATGAGTGTGTATTGTTAATGTTTTATTTATTTATTTATTATCATGACTTGCTCTTATCTATACTCAGTGATGTCATCTATTGTAAATATGTACAATGGTATAACAATGTTGTGGTATCACCATCTGGCAAAGGGACTATCGATGAAAACTAGACTTTTGGCTAATTCGAGTACTTTTACATGTTTTCAATATGTTGATTAATGTACACTGTCCCTTGTTTTAAATAAATCAATTCAATTCAATCCATGGGTCGGAAGTAGAAGGGCGGGACTTCGCCTCTCTACGCTGTAGGTATATGTTGAATTGACACGTTAACAATAAGAAGTTACCTGTAGCTCCAGGACCCAGGAGCAGTGCCAGTAGGACATGTTGCACCACTTCACGAAGAACTCCCTCTCCCTGCGGCCCACCAGCGGGGAGGGGTCGGGGGAGTCGGTGGGGAGGTCAGCAGGGCGGGGGACAGGCGTGGGGGGTGGCAGCTCCCCCCATTTCCACGTCAACACCTTCTGGACTTTGCCCTTCATGTGGGGACACTGTCAGGGGGACAGAGAGGGAGACTTTTAGGGTGTGAAGCATGAGAAGGAACAGAAGGGTTTAGGAATGCAGATATTTAAGAAATGGTGTAATTTAAAAAGCAAATAAAATGGTTCATAGCTTGTCGGGCTGCATCATTTGGAAAGATTACTAATTACAGGTATATTGACTGATATTGCAATTGAGTTATAATTGGGGATTTTAAAGGGGAAAGACATTTTTTAAAACTTTATTCACATATTTGGTGAAATATATATTGAAGTGATCATGGTTTTATGCTTCCTGCAATTTGGATAACATTTCAATTCATTGTGAAGCCCCCCCCCCCCCTCACTATCACTTCTTTAATTGCACAGACCTAATAGCTTATCTAAAATCCAGTAATGGTGCACAAGATGGAATCTGCCACATGAGATCGACGTGCACGCTCACAGCAGCCGTGCACGCTCATCTTGCATTTACTTGCACCATTTTAACTATTTTATTGTGTTGCACTGTTGAAGGAGCCTGTGACCTCAGATTTCCATTGATAAATCTACACTGTAGCTATGCACACATGACAATGAATGAATCCGTGCACGCTCACAGCAGCCTTTTTTTCATTTGTATACATCACAATATTTTCACAGTTTCCAATTTCCTTACATCATCCTTCCAAAAGATTATTTAATTTTGCTCAAATCCCACATTCCTGAATTCGCCGTGCACGCTCACAGCAGCCGTGCACACTCACAGAAGCCGTGGACCTCACAGCAGCCGTGCACGTGCTCACCTTGCACTATTTTAACTATTGTATCTGTGTTATTGCGTTGCCCTGTTGGAGGAGCCTTCAGTGATATATCTACACTGTAGCTATGCACACATGACAATGCAAGCCTTGAATCCGTGCACGCTCACACTCATAACAGCCGTGCACGCTCTCACCTTGCAGCGGGGGCAGATCCACTCTCCGTTGGGGATCTCGGGCAGGGGGGGGTTGAGGCAGTGGATGTGGTAGGAGGAGGGGCACGAGTCGCAGCACAGCAGCTCTCCTCCATCCTTACACACCCGGCAGAACTCAATGTGGTGGTCGTCCTCTTCCTCCACGCCTTCGTCCCTCCTGTCCTCCTCTTCCTCCCCTTCGGCCTCCGACAGCTCATCCCTGGCCTCCCACTGGATCCCCTCCTTCTCCTGGGGGCAGAATTACAGGGTGCGAGGGGGAGAGAGAGGGGGGAAAGGCAGGGAAGGTATGCGGAAAGGAGTGTGAGGAAAAAAAGAAAGGGAGGGTGGTGTGGAGTGATTTTCAAGAGCGACAGGGGTTCAAGTGTGTGTGTGTGTGTGTGTGTGTGTGTGTGTGTGGCGCCACAGTGGAGGGAGGGGAGGAGGAAATGGGGGATGGGGGGGAATACGAGAGGAGAGACAGGAACATGAGCAATGGGGTTGGGGGGGGGGCAGTGGAGGACAAAGAGAAATGGAGACAAAGATTTTCTTTAATTATCATAAATAACGTCCACTTACAGAAACGTACACACCTGTACAAAATGTTCTAGTATTTTATCTAGCTGTTTAAATGTTTTTTTAACCGTCTTTTTGTTGTATTTTATCTCGTTTTATTTGTATTTCACGTTCTGTCTTTTATATTTTCTTGGAGACAAAGATTTTTTTAATTATCATTTAATAAAGTACATTTTCAACCATGTTGAACCTGTTCAACTTCCAGATCAAACACAATTTACAAGCCGGTGTTTCAAGTATTTCAGCTTCTTTGCTGCCTATATCAAATAAACTTTGATTGGTGGGATTGTCTGTTCATTGTGCCGATATATATATATATATATATATTTTTAAACGTATTTGTATATATATATATATATATATATATATATATATATTTGAATTTTGTATTCCTCGGGATTGTGGGAAACGGTATTTCGATCTGTCTGTAAACACAAACTGGAAGATTGACATTGTTTTTGTCGTGCTAACAAAGCTTTGCATTTTCTCCACTGTTCGTGTTCTTTTGGTTGTATTTAATTGGTATTTCACGTTCTATCATGTCTTTTATTATTTTCTTGTAGTTTTAATTATCTTTTACACTGTCATCAATGTTTGTTAATCCTTAAAGCCCCCTGAGACACATGTGTCGTGTGATATTAGACTATATAAATACACTTTGATTGGTGGTGTGTTTTGTCATGCTAACAAAGCTATGAATTTTCTCTTTGCAGGACTCACACAGTGGGGACAGCTCCACTTTCCCTCGGGGGCCTTCTCCATGTCGGGGTCCAGGCAGACCATGTGATAGGCTCGGGGACAGGTGTCACACAGAATGATTTCCCCGCCCTGCTGGCACACCTCGCAGTAGTCCTGGTGGTCCGTCTCGTAGCCGTCGCCGTCCTCCGTCTCCACTGAGAAAGGACAATAGCACGTTTTTACATCTTCAAATTCCACTTTTCCAGACTCAAATTTCCAGACTTCTCAGTAGATTTCTCACACCTTATGGAAGTGCAGATGCTGCTGAAATAAGACTAATAGAAAAATATGACTTACTTTAATAATATCATTATGTGAATCGTATTTGCTAATGTTTATCTAGATTTGCTACGTCTCACACTTCTTAGCTAAGCTTGGGAACATTCCTTATTAAGAAGATGTGTTGCAGTGTTGTTAGTTACAGTCCATAGATGAGAGTACAATTACGGCCCCGCTCACTTTTGGGGGAAACCAACGCTGTCATTTGAATGGCGATCGAGCCTGAAGCCACAGAGCTCTTCTGTTACTGTCCTTTGTTCTTAGAGGAAGTTCAGAGACACTGAACTCTGGATTTGTTTTAATGTTTGAGGATCAATAAATGACACGGCAGCTTTCTGGCATGATCCAACAATTATTTTCCGCCTCACTCATGAGAGTAACAGCTGGCGAAATTACGGCCTCGCCTACTGATTTTAATTTAACCATATATCGAGCCCGACCGTCGATTTCCAATGATTTCATGTAATTGTTTGCCTGACTGTCCGTCGTAATCGGGCTCTTTGAAGATCCACAAATCCACGGTTTTCTTAAATGTCTGATCAGATTGGCAGTACAGTATGACCCTAATCCTTCAATCAGGTGAACTGAGAACATCCTGATATGGCCTCCCTAACTCCAACAATGCTCCTTTCATTATCACCAAGCTCAACCCCTCCCTTTCTGCTCTCTCCGTGTTTAAATATTCAACCCAAACTCTTCGTCTTTCACTCTGCAGACAGCATGCTCTCTGTGCGACTGACTGAACTGTCTTGCAAGAAATAAAATATGACAAAGACAGCTGAATGGTTTGATTCTCTATCCACATTTGATACATAAATTCCCACCACAAAGACTTAACCGGTTACCTTGGCGACACACTTTACCTCACATTGACTAAATACAGTATTGAGTGTCCTTCCTCCTTATCTTCCAACCATTTGGACGCAGACTTGCATTTCCCCGTAACGATGCTGTTTAACAACCGGCGTAAACGGACCTTCACGCTATCGAGCCGTGAGCGTGTGATGTCCTGTTCAGATGACGTCAAACCCAACGGGATGCCATCAATAAACTACACAGAATCACACTACACACCTACGCCATGATTACATTCAGGCAGACTGTAGAATACAACCTCTTTGGACCATTTATATACTTATTGAAAACAAGCTACAAAATGTAACACCTTGGAAAATGCCGTTTAGTACTTTTTAATAGCCTTAAATCAACTTTTAATACTTTTTAAGACCCCGCGGACCCCCTGCTTTGCCTATGCATTTTATTTTGATGCCAATGTTGGATATCTTGCACGATTGTATACAAAGTTTGCATCTAGCTAGACCCTCCAGAAAAACGCGGGCAAAAATCCTTGATTATGCGATCAAACATGCGGGGTTTATGTGATTTTATGCGGTGAAATTGCGGGAAGTTGCGAAATAAATAAATATTGTGCTGGCTTATTTATTCTCTCTCACACACAACCTGCCACCAACGTTAAACCCCTTTACTATTCAATTAAACACATTCAATGTTTATTTATTGTAAAAGCAATTGGGCTATTTCACACACACACACACACACACACACACACACACACACACACTTCTCCGCCTCATTCTGTTTATTTACTTGTTCGTTATCTGACCAACTTCAATCCTGTAGGCTTCTCACCTCGTTTCTTGTAGCCCTCGAGAGGGTTTTGGAGGTCGATGCCTCGGTGAACGTGAGTTGTTTGGCTTTCTTGTCCGCAGCAGAAAGCTTTTTCGAATGTTTGAATGAATCAAAGTGGGTCGTCACCGTGGATGTTCTCTTATGCTCCAACACACAGTTGCACGGGGTGCAGAATAGTTTCCCCCCACTTTGGTGCAAGACATCGGGGTACTGCTTTGCCCGGCCTTTAGCAGAAATGTTCGTCGGTAAATGAGATGGATTCGATTTTTTCATCTTGGTGTTTTCTCTCGTGTGAGCTCCACACGTTCACTCTACGGTGTTGTTTACCTTCTGTGACGCGCGAGCTGATGACGTTGCATCATCATCACTACTTCACGTCAAGTTCACTTTTTTTTCTTCTCAACTTTGTGTGGAGAAATGCGGGGATTATGCAGCCTTTTAAAAATCTGCGCCATTTTGCGGTAAATTCTGCGATCGCAGAATTGCGTTTTTCTGGAGGGTCTATCTAGCTTCCTTTTCCTCTTGGTGGATCCTGAACCATTAACCAGTTGTTATATTTGGGATTGTAAAGTGAGCCTTTGGAAGACTTGCATTTAACCACGGTAGCTGTTCATTCACACAACATACTTCTTGCTTTGGCATGAATTGAGCTTGCAGTGTTCAGCTTACTATCACATAGATGTTCACAAGTAAACTTCGCCATCTATAGGCTCCAAACTCTCTCTTTTTATTTTGGTCAAAGGATTATTCTGGAAACACAAATATTTTCCCTTCTTTTCATTTTCTACACATTGTGAAACCTTTAAATGACTAGAATCTAATCGAGAATTTAACCTTTTCATCTTGACGTTGATGGTTTTCAACAAAGAACGATTATCTACTCAAATGTTAATCCAGCAGTGACTCAAAAATAGCATCAACTTTTTTACTTAATTATATTTCTTTTGCCAACCTTTCTTCTTCTTCTTGGCACTCTTGGGTTTCTTCTTAGGACGGCTGCTGCGGTTGGCGCCGTCGGTCCCGGGGAAACTGCCTTCGTCAAAGTCACTTTCCACTTCTGGTTCATCTTCATCACTCTGACGGAGAAACAGAGCGGGAGAGAAGACGTTAACTGGTTACGTTATAGTCATTTACCAATATTCAGATTCGATGTAATCATTATTTAGATTAGGTGACTTTATGCATTACACAATGCAAGCAGAGTGTAACGACATTAGGAGGGTCTAACCAGGGTGCAAACAGTCAGTTATATAAACATCTATCAGCAGTCTGTACAAAATAAATTATACAAATAAAAGGTAAATTGATGTAAAATGTATGAATAAATACACTGAGCGTACAGTAGCAGTAATGTGCAAGGATCACAAGGGACAAAGCAGATCACTGCTGTGTCTGTTAATCTGTACAAACACAATCTGTTGCACGTCTTCCATGTCATCTGAAGTTTCTGTCCCTGAAGTTTCTAAAATGTTGCCCCATTAATTGTGGGAGTATTTCCTTGTGCAAGCGTCTAAGGACGGAGGCTGTCGATGTTTTATAATCTGTAAAGCCCCTACAGACAAATGTGTAATCTGTGATATAAGGCTCTATAAACAAAATTGACCGGTTTAATGTTCGTCTAAATTGAAAAAATGAAAATGTGTAATTTGTGATATTGGGCTATATCAATAAAATGTATGGATTTAATGATTTCCTAAGTTGAGAACGTAAATCTGCTGTGTAACACTGAACAAAGGTAGCTTAACAAGTAGCTTACGGAGGAGCGCTTCCTCTTGCTGTTGAGGCCTCCTAGCTTGAGTCTGTCATGTGTTTTATACTCTCTAAAGCAGTGGTTCTCAACTGGTCAGGCCTCGGGACCCACTTTTTCCTTTGTCAATAAATCGCGACCCGAAATTTGTAACCACTCAAATCTATTCAACAAAAAATCGTACAGTAAAATATACTCTTTTCAGCATACAATATTAATTAAAGTGAAGTACAGTGCATATATCCCTTATATCCCTTCACAGAACTAAAGTATGCTTTAAAACAGGTTTAATGAGATGATGGAATCAAAGCTGAACTGCATAACATAAAAAGGCACGCATGCTGAAAACCCAACCCCAGCAGGGGGGTCTGGGGGGATTCTCCCCCAGGAGATTTTTATAAATACTAACATATAAACTACCCATTCTGGTACACTCTGAGAAGAAAATAAATAAATCTATTACGACCCGACATATTAATAATATTTTATGCCATTGTTTGTTTTTCACTTTGTTCAGACATCTTGCTGCTCCTCTCAGAGAGAAGATCAAATAGGAGATTGAGATTAAATTGTGGGTTAGGGTAGATAGCTCCCATTGTTCTGTGACCTGTCAATCATCAAACCGGGGGTCATATCTCATTATGTGTTCATTTGTATCTGAAGTTGTACCCATGGATGTATAAAGTAGAGTTCTACCGCAAAGTTATTCTCCGTGGGGACTTCCGGCAACAATCTTGATTCCGATCAAAGGCCAGAAGACTCGAAAGAACATGAGCAAAGATATTTTATTGAGAAGATGATCACTACGTGACAGAAGTTTTCAAAACCGTTTATGGTCTCCCGTACTTCCAGTCCAACGCCTACTGCATCCACAGCGTTAGAAAATCGGGCCTTCAAAATAAAAGTTTGACTTTTTTCCCCAAAAAAAAAAAAAAAAAGGAAATTTCTTTTTTCCTATTTTTTTTTTCTTCACTCACACATCTGCGACCCACTTTTGGGTCGCAACCCACCAGTTGAGAACCACTGCTCTAAAGCCCCTTGAGACAAATGTGTAATTTGTGATATAAGGCGCTATAAACAAAACTGACTGGTTTAATGTTCGTCTAAACTGAAACCTGAAGTATCAATCACAAAAAAGGGCTGGATAAATATCTTACAGATGAGCGCTTCCTCTTGCTGTTCAGGCCTCCTAGTTTGATCTTGAGCGGAGCCACCTTCTTAGGTTTGGGTTTCGGCGCAGGCTTCGCAGCGGGCCTTGACTTCTTGCGAGCGTTTGGACCTGAGAAAACACAGAGGAAACTTCAATCCCAAAATACTTTAGAACGGCATTATACAGTATGTAATGTTTATTGATGTTTTATTTGTATCCGTATGATTTATTTTACTTTGATTTCTTTATTTTAACAAATACCAAACCACCTTATTTTCATGTTTAGTTATCATCAGTGACGTTACGTTCGCGAACGATCCGTTCTTTTTATCGTTGGTTAACTGCCTGCCATAAATACCCTCGCCTTCACGTGAACAGTGAAAAAGCTCCGTGAAGACCCGCCCCTACTCTGATTGGTTAGGTTTAAGCAGGAGTGCCTCTGATTGGTTAGGTTTAAGCAGGAGTGCCTCTGATTGGTTAGGTTTAAGCAGGAGTGCCTCTGATTGGTTAGGTTTAAGCAGGAGTGCCTCTGATTGGTTAGGTTTGGGCATGAGGAGTACCGCCACTTTTGAACGGCTCTCGTTAAGGAACGGAGCCATAAGATCCGAATCCCTTCAAAGAGCCGTAATTCCCATCACTAGTCATCATGTCACCTTTGCCCTCTTTGGTCTTGGCCTTGCGGAGCGGGGGTGCGGGGGGGGCGGGGGGTGCAGCAGCAGCAGGAGGTGTTGGAGCAGGAGGTGAAGCAGCGGCTCCGGTCTCCAAGCATCCGTCAGTCCCCGGCACCACCATGTTCTCCACAGCTGCAGCCACGCTGGCAGCCGAGAGCGCCGCGTTGGCCGAGGCAGAACCCTGCAGGAGAGACAGAGAGAGAGACAGAGACAGAGAGAGTGAGAGACACAGAGAGAGAGACAGAGAGAGTGAGACAGAGAGAGACGGAGTGAGAGACAGAGAGAGACAGAGAGAGTGAGAGAGAGACAGAGTGAGAGACAGAGAGAGAGACAGAGTGAGAGACAGAGAGAGTGAGAGAGACAGAGAGAGACAGAGTGAGAGACAGAGAGAGAGAGAGTGAGACAGACAGAGTGAGAGACAGAGAGAGACAGAGAGAGAGAGAGAGGGAGAGACAGAGACAGAGGGAGAGACAGAGGGAGAGACAGAGTGAGAGAGAGAGACAGAGAGAGAGACAGAGGGAGAGACAGAGTGAGAGACAAAGAGAGAGACAGAGAGAGAGACAGAGAGAGAGACAGAGACAGACAGAGAGAGAGAGACAAAGCGAGAGAAAGACAGATAGACAGAGACAGAGAGACAGAGACAGAGAGAGAGTCACACACAGCTGCAAGAAATAGTTAGTTATTGTAAATTGAAGTTATATATTGTTTTTCTAGTGCATTCCTCAAAAGGCGTTTACACCGAGTGAGAGCCGGTCTGCTGTCTCACACAGAGGACAGCTGCAAGACATAGTTACTTATTCTATTCGATTTGTATTTACTTGCACATCTCCAAACATTCTCTTGCACTATTTTATCTGTTTTATTCGTCGTATGTCCTAAAAAACTAAAGTCACAGCAGGACTTAGAAAAGCTTTTATCTTCAGTAGACTGGACTACTGCAATGTCTTCACAGGGCTGACATCTCCATCAGAACGCTGCAGCTGATCCAGAGCGCTGCTGCTCCTGTGCTCACTAACAGAGTGGATCACATCAGTCCGGTTCTGAGATCTCTGCACTGGCTTCCCGTCGGCCAAAGGATTGATTTGAAAGTACTATTGCTAGTTTTTAAATCAGTACATGGTTTAGGACCAAAGTATATTGTTGAACTCCCACGTAATTACGAGCCATCAAGGTGCCTCAGGTCTTCTGGGACGGGCTGCCATCGGCTCCCAGAGTAAAAACAAAACATGGAGGATCAGCGTTCAGCTATTATGCCCCGACACTCAAACTACCCAAATCATGCACGTCACATTTTTTCTGACATTTAAAAACACCAGATTATTAAAATAATCAACAACGAATATTTCCATTCTTCATTCATTACTAGCGTGATTGCAATACCTTAAGCGGGTTGTTGGTGCTGAACTCTCTCCACTTAGCCATCATCAAAGTCATCATCTTGGACACGGCAATTTTGGGGTTCTTTGATGCAATTAAAGGTCTAAGGACAAAAAGGGTACATCAAATAAAGTGATCTATGACTATGACTATATCCTGTACAAAGGTGTGTGCTTACCTGACAAACTGGCTGAAGGCCTTGTAGTTGGTGAGGGAGCTGTAGTCCTCCTGAGTGAAGACGTGGTCGATGTCCTTCATACCCCAAGTCTCCAACAGCTGGATGGAGCTTTTCGGCTGAGGAGGAAAAGAGATGTGGGAAGTCAGCTCTGAAGGAATTAAAGGTCCCCTATTAGACCGTTTCTCATCAATATATCACAGGTCTCAGATATATACAGAACCTGTCTCTGATTGGCTGAAACACCAAACAGATCATTGCAGCATTACCCATAATCCCCTCTGTTTCAGCCCCGTTTCCAAAGTGCTGTTTGTCTGTTACTTTAGATGAAAATAAGGAGCCCCTCCCCACGCCCCTCTGAGAGACATTTGGTTACAAAGAACTCAATGGTGCTCTAGGAGGAGATTCAGGTGATAAGGTGGGGGGGGGGGGGGGGGGTTACCTTGGTTGCTGATTGGCTAATGGTTACACAAGACAACACATTATGACATCATAAAGTGGCCAAAATCTGATCAGCTCATTTTCAGACAGGTTTTTATAGAAATGGATCAAAAAGAGAGAGAATCTTTGTTCCTGAAACTTTCAGAGTCTCTTTCCACAGAGGGGACACATGTTGATGTAGAAGAGACATGAAGAAGAGGGGACACATGTTGATGTAGAGGAGACATGAAGAAGAGGGGACACATGTTGATGTAGAAGAGACATGAAGAAGAGGGGACACATGTTGATGTAGAGGAGACATGAAGAAGAGGGGACACATGTTGATGTAGAAGAGACATGAAGAAGAGGGGACACATGTTGATGTAGAAGAGACATGGAGAAGAGGGGACACATGTTGATGAAGAAGAGACATGAAGAAGAGGGGACACATGTTGATGTAGAAGAGACATGAAGAAGAGGGGACACATGTTGATGTAGAAGAGACATGAAGAAGAGGGGACACATGTTGATGTAGAGGAGACATGAAGAAGAGGGGACACATGTTGATGTAGAAGAGACATGAAGAAGAGGGGACACATGTTGATGTAGAAGAGACATGAAGAAGAGGGGACACATGTTGATGTAGAAGAGACATGAAGAAGAGGGGACACATGTTGATGTAGAAGAGACATGGAGAAGAGGGGACACATGTTGATGTAGAAGAGACATGAAGAAGAGGGGACACATGTTGATGTAGAAGAGACATGGAGAAGAGGGGACACATGTTGATGTAGAAGAGACATGAAGAAGAGGGGACACATGTTGATGTAGAAGAGACATGGAGAAGAGGGGACACATGTTGATGTGGAAGAGACATGAAGAAGAGGGGACACATGTTGATGTAGAAGAGACATGGAGAAGAGGGGACACATGTTGATGTAGAAGTATGGGCATAGATATGTCTCATAATAATTTGTGTGTAAATATGTGATGTGTAAATGTAAAACACCACAAATGCATTTAAAAGATTTGCAAACTCACAAATGGTGCAAGTGTAAAACGGATTTGCAAATACACAAAATATTTTCACAAATTAAAACAAGATCTGTGAATATCTCTTTAACATTTACAACTTTCAATCCGGCATTTGTGAATCCATTTTCTATTTGCCGACCAACAATGCGCTCCTGGATCTCACATTTCTGCTCGTGGATCGTCTTTTTACACACACAGACTTTTGAGACCTATTTTCCGCCGGTCTTTTCTAAAATCTACTCGTGTCACTCGGTTATTTTCGGAAACCACTTGATGGCCCGCTGAGACGACATTTCCACATGATTTCAAAGTAAGAGCATGATGGTTTGTTTAATGCTCTATTTTTATATTATAATGAACAGCGGAACGTTGGATGCATTCTTCATCACCATCATCATCATCATCATGTTATAGTGATACAGTTAGTTTGTGTTAGTTTATTGGTTCAATACAGCATATCGAGCACTTTCGTTGATGTTGAAGTGCAGGCTATACGCGTTTCGGGGCCCGGGGGGAGCAGCTGGCAGCGAAGCAGCCCAGATAAAACTCTTTCTTCATGGTTTGTTGTGTATTCAGTCAAGCGGGTCAAAGTTACAATGTGAAATTGTAAGTACAATGTAAAGTCCTGTACTCTGCAGGTGCCGGTAAAGAGCAATACAATGACAACACCTTTCCAAACAAAACAACTAGTAGGCAGTCAGGCAGATAGATGGATAGACAGACAGACAGATAGATGGATAGACAGACAGACAGACAGATGGATAGACAGACAGACAGATAGATGGATAGACAGACAGACAGACAGATGGATAGACAGACAGACAGACAGATGGATAGACAGACAGACAGATAGATGGATAGACAGACAGACAGATAGATGGATAGACAGACAGACAGATAGATGGATAGACAGACAGACAGACAGATAGATGGATAGACAGACAGACAGATAGATGGATAGACAGACAGACAGACAGATAGATGGATAGACAGACAGACGGATAGACAGATAGATGGATAGACAGACAGATAGATAGATAGACAGACAGACAGATAGATAGACAGATGGACAGACAGACAGATAGATGGACAGACAGACAGACAGATGGATAGACAGACAGACAGATAGATAGACAGATGGACAGACAGACAGATAGATGGATAGACAGACAGACAGATAGATGGATAGACAGACAGACAGATAGATGGATAGACAGACAGACAGACAGATAGATGGATAGACAGACAGACAGACAGATAGATGGATAGACAGACAGACAGACAGACAGACAGACAGCATATATAGATACTTCATTCATCCCAAATTGTGAAATGTGTGGAAACAAGTATAAACACAATAACATTAAATACAAATGAAAGCAATAGACAGGAATATATGAATATACAGTAGAAAGGACACGATGAATATTATAACATTTAATGTAGCCTTACTATGAAGGCTGACCTAAATACGGTGCATTTCTACAGATTACTTTATTACTGCACTGGTGAAGTAAAATTAGGCCGATTAATAAGATGTGAAGTGCTTTGTAACTTTGACCCGCTTGACTGAATACACAACAAACAATGAGGAAAGAGTTTTATCTGGGCTGCCAGCTGCCCCCCCCGGGACCCGAAAGTGGCGTATAGCCTGCACTTCAACATCAACGAAAGTGCTCGATATATGCTGTATTGAACCAATAAACTAACACAAACTAACTGTATCACTATAACATGATGATGATGATGAAGAATGCATCTAACGTTCCGCTGCTCATTAGAATATAAAAACAGAGCATTAAACAAACCATCATGCTCTTACTTTGAAATCATGCGGAAATGTCGTCATCAGCGGGCCATCACGTGGTTTCCGAAAATAACCGAGTGACACGAGTAGATTTTAGAAAAGACTGGCGGAAAATAGGTCTCAAAATTCTGTGTGTGTAAAAAGACGATCCACGAGCAGAAATGTGAGATCCGCAAGCGCATTGTTGGTCGGCAAATACAAAATGGATTCACAAATGCCGGATCGAAAGTTGTAAATGTGAAAGAGATATTCACAGATCTTTTTTTTATTTGTGAAAATATTTAGCGTATTTGCAGATCCGTTTTACACTTGCACCATTTGTGAGTTTGCAAATCTTTTAAATGCATTTGTGGTGTTTTACATTTACACATCACATATTTACACACAAATTATTTTTATGTTCACACAAATAATTATGAGACATGAAGAAGTGGATTCTGCATGATAGGTGACTCTAAGTGCGCATTTCCACTGCAGGGCCTCGCACGGCTTAGTACGGTATAGTTAGGCCTTGGTAGGCCAGGCTCACTTTATGCTGCGTTTCCATTACAGTTTAGTAGCTGGGGCAGTAACTATAGTAACGCAGTGTAGGCGGAGCCGTGACGTCTATATTCAATGCGAAACACAAAACCAACACAGCCGTTAGCTCTTAGCACTCAGAGCTCACAGCTCCTCAGATCTGTTCAGAAACTAGACAAAAGTTAAACAAGTACAAACCACAGACTGCCTGTGTCATGGAGAATACAGTCGCTGCTTTATTTATGTCTGTAGGCCGTTGTTGTGAGTGTGGACGGTCGGAGCATATACTGCGTTGGCTTAGCCAAGCTCCATTCAGAAAACACGCATTTTAAAAGGTGTTTCTCTGCCGTCTGTCTGCAGACTTGTCAAAGCATGAATTCATGGTTTGTACTAACCGGTATCAGTATGTTGTTACTTCGGCATCATTTAGAAACGTGTATTACAATTAAATCACGGTCAAATATGTTCATTTCGTTGTAGCCCCCTTGCCAGCGATTCTCTCTCTAGTTTAGCATACTCAGCCCGACTCAGCCTGGTTGTTAGCCCGGAAAGAACCACGATTTTATGGAGCCAGAAAAACTGTGAAATAGTACCCGCTAGCCGGTAATACCCCTAGTGGAAACGCAACCAAAAACGGGCCGGGCATGGCACGCTTAAAGCGAGCTCCGCACTGTAGTGGAAATGCGCCATTACTGATCAATGAGTATTTACCAGACAATCCTCCTCATCATCCTCGTCTTCCTCTGGTTCTGGATCTTTGCGTTTGCTCTTGGAGCTGGAGGAGCCTCCTTTCTCTGATGATGCTCCTCCTCCTTTCTTCTTCTCTTTGGCCGAGCTGGAGCGCCTTTTCTTCTTCTTTCCAGGAGCGTAATCACTCCCTTCACTCTCTGACCGAACACCTGCCTCTCCTGCATCTCTCTCTGCAGCCTCCACTCCCATCCGGGGCTCTGGGGAGCTGACGGGCAACTCCTGCAACACAGAGACGCTATGCAAATTAGACAAAGACAGTGGTGCTTATATACCTTTCTACATTTAAGAAAGTGCCATCCTTTCAACTTGTAGTGATAATTGTGCCACTAGATTGGGAAATCTTTTTTTTTAGTCGACAAGCATTTAAAAAAAATATATACGATTTTTGTATTTATTGTTCATTTAAAACGTTTACTAAAGAAAATAATTAGGAACCAAGAAAGAAAATCCATTTCAGATGCTTGAACAAGAGAAGCTTCTGAGGTTTCTTTAAAAAAGTCTCATAACAATTAATTGATTATCAAATAATTCATTTAATTGACAAAAAGCTGCAGACCTTTATCATATCCCTGTAAACTGAGTACATTTGGGTTGAACTGTTGTATAAATCAGCTTTTTAAATGTTTTCAATGTGGACTCTGACATATTAAACACGGCATCGTTAACGGCTGCCCCCTGCCCTCTCTGGAACACCTCTCCAGCTCCCGCTGCCTCAGCAAATAAGAACGCACAGCTCTCACCCAGGTCACAGACGGTTCTCTCTCCTGCCTTCTGGGGGAGATGCAGGAGCTTCAAGCCACGGACAAACTGTTTCTACCCCTGGGCTGCTCAACCACCACTTAATGCAATAACCGTAACCATCTTCACACATATACACATTTTTAAAATTATTTTTATATCAATTTTTAACTATCCATTCCCCCCGTATGATTGTTTATGTTATTGTCCTACTGCCGTGTTTTTAATGTCGTGTATGTTATTGTCCTACTGCTGTCCAAAGTACCTCCTAGGTGCTGCTTGCATTTCATATAAACACATAACCCTAACCCTTCACCATCAGAATCAGGAGATCTGTATTGGTCCCACAAAAGGGGAAATCTCCATTGTTACAGCAAAAGTAAAGAGACAAAAATAGCTTATATTACAATAATATTATATGGGATTTGTATAGCGCTTTTCCTAATGCTCAAAGACGCTTTACATTAAATCAGAACAGAAACCAAACAAAGAAAACTAAAAAACATAAATAGTCCTAATCCAAGTGCAGAGTCAAATGGGCGGGGTGTAAACAAAATAGCTTAAATTACACATCCAGTACCAGCACAAATATTAAATGGCGTGACTGTCACCTACTATATTCCAGATACTATTAAGCCCTTGAAAACAATATAATACATATGTGTGCACAATGTTGGGGTGTACAGTACCACCTAGTACATATGTAACATGTTCCATTAAAAGGTTGTCACACTGACCTCTCTGACCGGCCTCTGCCTCTTGCTGCTCCTGCTGCTCTTCTTCCCTTTCTTCTTCTTCTTGGACTTTGGGATCTCCTCAACATCAGACACAGCATCCTCCTGCTCCTCCTCACCTGTGAGTGTGTGTGTGTGTGTGTGTGTGTGTGTGTGTGTGTGTGTGTGTGTGTGTGTGTGTGTGTGTGTGTGTGTGTGTGTGTGTGTGTGTGTGTGTGTGTGTGTGTGTGTGTGTCAGATCAGAAACAGAATTAGTACCACAGAGGGGAAATTTACATTGTTACAGCAGAAAAGAACCAAAGACAGCTTAATGTTACCTCAGAAGCATGTATACAAAAGTAAAATAATAGTGTGTGTGTGTGTGTGTGTGTGTGTGTGTGTGTAGGACACCTGTCATTATTGAGAAAGAGAGAAGCACGCGGACAGAAGCCTTGCTGTAGGCCACGGGGAACAAACACACTGCTGACACGCGCACGGGCACGAGCTCTCAAATACCCGTGCACGCACCAACACACTCATAACGCCACAAACAGAACAGGTTGAAACTTGTATTTCCTGCGGTTTTAAAACTTTGACAGCTCACATTCGACCTCTCACACACACATTGGAGTTTTACAGAGGAGTTAAAATAATAAAACTATTAACATTTGCTTTACAAGTTGGGCTAATGACGAGTGGCGGACTGGCTAGCTTAAGCTAACGTTAGCTTTGAGTCAGAGATGGACCTTCTTCTTCTCTTTGGGATATAAAAGCAGCTCACCGTGGAGAAGTGAGGACTCCTCCGCGGCTCCGAAGTCTTCCCTCTCATCCTCGCTGCCCGACATGTTGTGCAGCGATTTAATTCACGTCTTGCTGGTCTGATTAATCCCTCCTAAACCTTGCTCCTCGGTCGGCGAGGGAGGAGGGAAAATGACGTGAGACCGCCGTACCGGGGGTGTCCGGGCAGAAGGGAGGGGGCGGTGGGTGCTGTGAAATAAATAATGAATAAATAAAAAATGCATTGGTTGCTAATCCCATTCCTTTCCCCTCATATCTGATTACTCACAAAGCGTGTGATTGACCACCTGCAAAATAAGTTGTCTATGCTTTGACATGTGTAGATATTAGGATATCTCTCTCTCTGCACAGGAATGAGTGAAGTTTAACTGGCATTATTCTCAAGTATGCAAATTCGCCCTGTCGAGTTATAAAGGAAAGTTAAAGCATTGCAAAGCTGAGAAACTTACCGGTCGAGGTGTGCTGTCTCTCGGTCTCGGTGCAGGAATCAATAGGTTGTTTGTGTTGTCATTTACAGCTCACCCATTAAGCCCCGGATGTAGTAATAATCAAATATTACAGATAAAAATAAAGAGCCGTCAATGACCCAGAACACGTTGCTCTTCTCTCCCCCAGCCTCACAGGCACAGCTTAGCTAACATCCTCACTAACACACAAAGGGGGCAGACATCCCATAATAATCCCCCCCCCCCCCCTCCCACACTCACAGGACTCTGCATAGTTACCTCGCAACGGACAGACCATAATACTCAGTCTACTGCCCCCACCCTCTTCTCCACCACGCGCACGTACGCACGTATGCCTACACTGCTGCACATGCATGCACGAGGCACATTGCATGCAAGCACTCCTTCCCCTTTTCCTATGACTAGTCCCAGCCCCCTTAGCAACCCCGTTGTCATGGTGACAACCCCCCCCCTCCTTCCCTGCCCACCTCGACAGACCATAATACTCAAGCAGTACCAGCATGCATCCCATAATATACAACTCCAAAAAAGACATGAAAAAACACACGCACACACACACCAGTCACATGGTCCCAGGGGAGCTCAAGTCCACCGGTGACAGACCATAATACTCACTGAGCATCCACCTGGGAGTGCCAAGAAGTCAAAGAGCTTCACTTTGGTTGCTCCAAAACACAGGAAGCCTTCAGGCAGCAGAACTGGATCAAATACTTTGATTATGCCTTCAATGCTTCTCGAGGCCTTCTGATGTTATTACAAACTGAACCACATCATGAGGCTTTCACTTTATCGACAAGTCCTTTGAATGCACCGCAGGCCAACAGGTGTGACCGTCCACCACAGAAATTAGTGGCAGGTGTACATCATATAGTATCTGGATGTACTGTGCAGGTCAATGGGGAGGACATTCATTCATAAAACACAACAAATGCTGCATTCAAGTTCAGTTTGATGTAAAAGAGATTTGAGGAGTTGCTGCACATTGGAGGCACTTTGAAAATATATGAATGTAAGAGTTTTAATCAGAATGAGAAATCCTTTATTTGTCCAACAGCGGGGTAACTTCCAGCATAACAACAACAACGAGATGGGACTAACACATTAAATAAAGAGGCTAAAACACGCCTTAATCAAATATGGTTTACATAATACCAGTATATTGATGTGCTGTGGTGGGATGCACGTCAAAGGTGAGTTGATCCATTCATAAAACACAGAAAATGCTACATTCAAGTTCAGTTTGTAAGAAGGTTTGAGGTGGTGCATGTTGCCTTCATGTTCAGTTTGTTTGAATACGATTTGAGATGCTGCACATTGGAGACATATTAAATAATGAGGCAAACACACTCATAAAATCAAATCAAATATGTGTGGGTCCAGAAGACAGATGGCAGACAGGTTTACAATTTGCCAGCACCCTGATCTGCTGTGGGGGTCGAATGCAGGTCAAAGGTGAGTAAATTCATCGATAAAACACACAAAATGTGGCCTTCAAGTTCAGTATGCATGAATAGGATACGTGAGATGTTACATTCATTCTTGCACTATTTCTATTCTATTTGATTTGTATTTACTTGCACTATTGTATCTGTTTTATTGTGTTGCACTGTTGGAGGAGCCTGTGACCTAAGATTTTCATTCACATTTCTACACTGTAGCTACATGAGAACCACAGTGACGCGTCCTAAAACCCGGAAGTAAGTTAGCATTTTTACCACTTCCGGTTCCTTCGACAAAAAGCAATGCAATTTCTCCATTTGATTTTGGAAAATAGCTCGAAATAAGGTCTGTGTTTGACACAAATTGAAGAGACAGATCACGTTTAGTTCTACGACATTACATACATCAGCAGTGACCCCACTGGTGATTTTTGAAGAGTTTACATGTCTGAAAAACGATGGTTGTTAACATGTGGCTGAATAGGACTACAGAAGTTGTCGAGGCCGTTGTACGTCATAGAGTGGCGAAGTCCCTCCCCTTCCGGTGGACCTCCATGGGACCTTGGTCCATTCCCAAACTGCCCCCTACACCCTACCCCTCCGTTTGCGCGTTCACGCGGAGGGTCCGCCATATTCAGGGCTGTTCCAAACCAACGAGTGTGGAGCGGTGTGAAGGGGGAGTGGGCTATCAAGCCCTCAAACAGTGAGTCTGCAGCATGGTCTGCAGCGGTGCTGATTTGAGACCGGTCTCTACCTGACCGGAGTCACGCTGTGTGTGTCCGTGTTACGTTCCCTACTGGGCTAGGGGAACCAAAGGGAAGCAACACAGACCAGAGTGGAATTGGTAATAATTATAAGTGGCTTTATTATAACCCAGTGTAAAACAAATGTCAGACAAACAGCTTGAAACCATACTTGAAACAAACAAAAGGGCCAACGGCGCCGACTTAACTATGGACCAAACAAAGGAGGAGTTTGGCAGATCATACAGAGTAATAATAAAATAAAAGGGAAAACAAAAACCTCACGTTAACGTGGTACATGTAACTGAAAAGGCTGCACAAAAACACAGCTGCTGCGGGTCAACAGGCTCCACACTAACCTGAGTCTAAGCTAACATACTTTCTTTCTTTCAGTCTTTATTTCGAACAGATTAAAAAATAACAAATGTGAAAAACAGAATACCGTATTGTTATAATACAGTATTTATCCACATTCATGGTAATATTTGTATATTCAACAAAAAAAGTCTTCATATTAATAATAATAATAAATCATATGTGTCCGAAAGGGAGTAGGAGGAAGCAAATGCTTATTAATTCCCACCCCTGACTTGATCAAGGATTGTCCTTTAAATCATTATGCAAGTTATTCCTACATACATTTACATGTATACAGACATATACAATAATTTCTCATCTTCAATCACCTTTCTTCATTCTCATATTTTAACAAAAAAGTGTTTCTGTACATCCTTTTAAACTGAATTATGCTTGTGCTTTGTTTTAACTCCTGCTCCAAACCATTCCATAAAGTCACCCCACAGATTGTTAAAGTCATACTTCTCAGAGTTGTTCTGACCTTGAGTTGTTTCCTCTCAAAGTATACCCACCCTCTCTGTCTACGAACAATGTTTTTAACTTCCTAGGAAGTAGATTATGTCTGGCTCTGTACATGATTTGTGCCGTTTTAAATGTAACCAGATCAATGAACTTCAATATGTGTGGCTTCAAAAATAATACATTAGTGTGTTCAAGATATCCAACATTATTGATAACTCTTATAGCCCTTTTTTGTAATGTGCATAACGGCTGTAGGTTGGTTTTGTACGTGTTTCCCCAAATCTCCACACAGTAAATCCGATATGGCAATATGAGTGTGTGATATAGAGTATGCAATGAGTTGTAGCCCAGAATGTATCTGGCTTTTCCCAATATTGCGATAGTTTTAGCCAGCTTTGCTTTTACATGAGTGATATGAGGTTTCCAGCTGATTTTGTGGTCTCAAACCACACCAAGGAACTTCATTTCATATACTCTTTTTCTATGTGTATGTTATCTAGTATTAATTGTATCTGTGGATTTGTTTTATGTTTTCCAAATAACATAATCTTTGTTTTGCTTATATTTAATGATAATTTGTTTGTGTCAAACCAATGTTTTACTTTAATCATTTCTGCTGTTATCACTTCCATTAGCTCTTTCAAATTGTCACCGGAACAAAAAATATTAGTGTCATCTGCAAATAAAATAAATTTCAATATATTTGATACTCTGCAAATGACGTTGATGTATATTATGAACAGCTTTGGACCCAACACGGACCCCTGAGGTACTCCACAAGTTATGTTCTTCAGAGAGAATCAAAGGAAGGCAGGCAGGCGGCTTAGCATGACATTCTTCTGGACGTGTTTCATTGTGGTGATAGTGAGGGTAGTCAATCCCTTGTTTAGCAAGACAGTGGTGACGGCCATCTTGGTGACGTCTGTGTTGTTGTGCGAGAGCAGAGATGTAGTTCATTGAGCGTTTCACACAAACATTTTTTTTTTTGACTTGCAAAATTATCTTTTAAATTGACAAACATCATATGTGTAATTCGTGGCACAATTCGAACGGGATCGAAAGATAATCTTTCTCTCTCAATTGACTTCAATACATATTCCGAAATAAGGTCCCATGGAGGTCCCCCGGAAGGGGAGGGACTTCGCCTCTCTATAGCAAAGATTTCTAGATTATGGCCCATTCCCAAACCGCCCCCTACACCCTACCCAGTGGCGGCTGGTGGAAATATTTTTGGTGGGGCTGTTGATATAGTGAGTAAAACATTTTTTTTTGGGAGAAATGACCCCTTAAATTAGGACTTCTGGTGATGTAATGGCGCGTTTCCAGTGCAGCGCGGAGCACCCTTTAAGCGTGCCGAGCCATGCGGGGCCCGTTTTTGGTTGCGTTTCCACTTGGCCTAGTACCGGCTAGCGGGTCCTAATTCACCGTTTTTTTGGCCCCATAAAATCGTGGTTCTAGGGCCAGGAACAACCAGGCTGAGTCGGGCTGAGTATGCTAAACTAGAGAGAGAATCGCTGGCAAGGGGGCTACAACTACAACAAGATGAACATGTTTTACCGTGATTTAATTGTAATACACGTTTCTAAATGATGGCGAAGTAACAACATACTGATACCGGTTAGTAAAAACCATGAATTAATGCTTTGACAAGTCTGCAGACAGACGGCAGGCGAAAAGCCCTTTTAAAATGCGTGTTTTCTAAATGGAGCTTGGCTTAAACTAACGTTATATATGCTCCGACCGTCCACACTCACAACAACGGCCAACAGACATAAATAAACCAGCGACTGTATTCTCCATGACACAGGCAGTCTGTGGTTTGAACTTTAACTTTTGTCTAGTTTCTGAACAGATCGTATCTGTCCCCGGCTGTTTGAAGAGCAAGCATGGGAAACAAAAGACAGCATTTACCTGTTTGCATCCAGCTAGCCATGCCTTTCTGGTGTACCAGCTACGTGAGAAGCCTCGTTGATACGATTTAATTTAATTTATCTCCCAAACTTCTCCTTTCGAAAGGATTGGAGAGTAGCTCTTGCACGGAATTGGGTGCGGACCGAGGTCCGGCGACTCCACCTGCACACGAAGCCATTCTCATCCAACTACTGCGTCACCTTGGTCACTCATGAGTCTAAAAAACAACTCACGTCAACGCACGTAAGCAACGTGGGCGCCAACGTGAGCACCAACGTGAGAGCCCTCGTGACCAAAATATTTGACGGCGCTGATTGGTTGAAATTATGTTTCGGCGGCACAGTTTACTATCGAGACTTTTGCAACGTGCTGGTTGCTGCTGTTTGGCTCGGGGCTCCTTGCACGGCGCCCGGTAATGATAAACTAATGCCACGGGCAAGGCCAGGCAGGAAACATGTGACTTATCAGTAACTTTAGACATCGTAACACAATTTTAAACGAGATTTTATTGTAGATTATACATTTTACTGATACCAATTGTATGATATTTACCTTGTTCATTAAAAATAAAAATATAAAATATATATATTTTTTAAATATATATTTTGTTGTTGTATGTGGGAAGAGGTGGGGCGGCGCCCCTAGCCACTGACCCTACCCCTACCCCTCCGTTTGCGCGTTCACGCGGAGGGTCCGCCATATTGAGGGCTGTTCCAAAGCAACGAGTGTGGAGGGGGAGTGGGCTATCAAGCCCTCAAACTGCGAGTCTGCAGCGGTGCTGACTTGAGACCGGTCTCTACCTGACCGGAGTCACGCTGTGTGTGTCAGTCAGGAAACACGCTGTTTAAAAGTAGTTCCAGCAAACATCCACTGATAAACTGCGATGTTAACAACCTCATGATGACCTCATATGTTTTTAACTTAGGATCATACCTGTGTTTAGTCTAGAAAAAGGTAAATGTGTGCATTTTATTATAAAGTTGTGTATATTTACAGACCGTTGCAAAAACTAAGAAGCTTATAAACATCAGGTTTAAAACTAAAAGAGCTTTGAAACACAATGAAAGATGTTTGGAGTTTTATTTGAGTTATTCATTTAAACTTTTTGTCTAAGAGATGCTGATTTGAAACCGTTGTTACATACAGTTACGGCATTTCCTGTTTCTGCCGGAGAGAGGGGAGAGAGGGGGAGAGAGGGGAGAGAGGGGAGGCCGTCCCAAAGCTTACTGCTGTATTTACTCCCTCCATCTGACAGGAGGGAGCCTCGTTGAGCTGCGAGTGTGGCTACAGACGGAGTTCACTCCATCACGGAGGGGTAGGGTCGAGGGAGTGGTTTGGGATTGGGCCTGAATTTCCTGCACGGCGGCTTCAGTAGATATGCTAAGAAAGGAGGGGCAGGAAACGGTTCAAATATGAGCCCAGAGGCCTTCCACTGCTTCTTTTACAACTATGGCCGCTCTGCAATATTCTCACTGTAGGCTACGGTGCATGCAGATCGCATAGCAACAAAGGCTATGTCTGGCCGTTGTCTGTTACTATCGCTTGAATGCCCCTCACATGTATGCGCGTGCATGTACACTCACATGCATCGCCGTCACCAACACCTCCTCCTACATCCCATATGCACTGCCATTTTTCCACCTCACACACCCTCCTCCAGCCCCCCAACACCACCACCATCATCCCATAATATTCATGGGTCGTCCATTCCCTCTGCCCCCTCCCCCCATGTGCACACAGCTCACCGCACACTCTGCCACCCCCACTTCCCTGCCTGACAACACCACTGCCCGACATCCCATAATATACACACACACACACACACACACACACACACACACACACACACACACACACACACACACACACACCCATACCCATACACAGCAGTGCGTGCAGCTCTTTGTTGGCAGAGATGCCTGAGCAATGTGAGCATTCTCATGCAGTCATGTTTTTCAGCCTGCTGCCGATTATTTCATCCGCACTGCTGAGGCAGGTCGCTCTCAACTGCAGAGAAGTAACGAAGCGAAGGAAGGTGACAGTAAAAGGTGGCGGGTCACATTGCTCTCTCATAATGACCTCGGGCGGAAATAGGTTAACGAGTCACTCTGAGGCTCTGAGGCCCATCATCCATCCCAGCTTGCAGAGGTCAGTGTGGAGTCACCCCACCTCACTGTAGACTCTCCCAAAGTCTGCTGCTGCCTCCCCTGTATATCAATCAATCAATGTTTATTTATATAGCCCAATATCACACATGTCTCAGTGGACTTTAGAGTTTGCACAGAATATCAATATGACACCCTCTGTCCTTGGACCCTCACATCGTACAAGGAAACATTTCCAAAGAAGACACCACACAGTTTAAAGGGAAACATGTAAGAAACCTTGAGGAGAGCAACAGGACGGATAGACGTGCAATAGATGCCGTGTGTAAATTGAAAAGATAATACATTTACAACATAGGTATAGTCCAAATGCATGTGTCTATAAGAAGAAGATGAATCCAGGTGGATGTCAACAATCCTGTGAGATAGACAGTGTGCTGCTGCCTCCCTCTGTTTAGAGAGAGTCTGATGCTGCCTCCCCCTTTATAGAGAGAGTGTGCTGCTGCCTCCCCCTGTACAGAGTGAACACAAGTCATCTCCATGTGTATGTCACGCTGACGCTTTAACAAGCATCTCTTTAGGCTCTGCAACCTGGCTACAGTCAATCAGTACAGGACCGTTTCAGCATGATACAATGTCCACAAAATGGGGGAAAGATAAAAAAAAGAGGGCAAGTTATTTACGAGAGAGGGGTGAAGGGATGAGCATAACAGAGGCGCCGGACATGACAGTGGCCAGCCCATCACCATGGCGTTGCTGGGGGAGATGGCGGAAGACGTCACTTGAAGACACAGGGGACACAAAGGAGGGAATACGACACGAGGAGGACAAAAAAAAAGGAGGGAAGGGGGCCTACAAGAAACCTGTCTTTGCAGATATAGACACAGGAAAGTGTGTGTGTGTCTGTGGGATGGGATGGGATGGGGTGATCAGTTACTCAGGAACTGGGTGTCAGAGGGTTCAGGTAAAACGGGCCACCAAATCCTGGACGGAGACCACAGCAAAGTTTGCAAATGTTTTCGTTCCAGTGCCGCACTGTCTCAACTGATTCAACAAAGGAGGCCTTAAAGGCAGTAAATTACGTTTCATCAGGTGCGACAAGACGGTGGCACAACTTTTTTTTTACTTGAATGCCCTCTGGGAATAAAGAGATGTCTTTGAACTTGCAATACATCAAACAATTGCTAATTAATTCGCAATATAGCTTCTGTTTTTTTTATAAAATAAAGTGCCCCCATCCAAATCAGCCAACACTGATTAGGCCTTTACAACTAAATATCCATAAAATAATAGACAAAACAAACACAGTATGCGCAACAGTTGTACAACAAAACAATTGTTAAAAGTGAGTAAGGACCAAAATAATAATAGACAGCCGTCCTACTAGCTTAATCTTAGCGGTAGGACAGGAACAGCTAGCACTTGTGCTAAAGCTTTTTCCCATTTTGTCTCCTTTATCATTATGATTTAAATGTTGTTTATCTTAACTATTCTTAGCTATCTGAGTTATGATATATCCTACTTAGACGCAGAAGCTGAACATTACAAATAACGGAGAAAAAAAGCCATATAAACTAGCTAGCTCGCTAAAAGCTAACTAGCATAATTTAGCAGAGCGGCAAAACTAGCATTTAAGTAGCGTAAGGCTAAGCGTAGTGGATTCAATATATTTTTTGATAGATATAGCCAATAGTTTAAGTTTGATCACTCCTCACACATATCTGGTTGTGTCATAAAAGACCTTCAGTACTCTTTTACAACTCTTACAGTTAAAAGAAACACACATTTTTACAAAATTGAAAGTCGAGCAGTAGCAAAGGACAGTGTTAGGCAACAGATTTAAAATGATAACAATGTGATGTGTCCTTTCTCGATAGATATGGATACTATTCGTATATTCTTATTCTTTTAATGTTACATCACTGGCTAAATATATAGAGACAAAATGAGGGGAAACTATGAAATAAACTGCAAAACAAGTGCATTTATATAGTCTAAATGTAATGCCATGTGATTCTTAGTGCATTATGAATAACACATTGTTTAGAGCGCTTCAGGTGCCCTTCTTAACTACTAAACAAATCCATGAACATAATGTAATTTTTTTCCTGAGTTTATGTGTCACAAACCTGCTTTGTTATTCTTTACTGCTTTTCCCTAACCCCGGTGTAACACCCATCCACTTTCTCTCTATGCCCTCTTTTCCCTCCTATCTGGTGATTTATTTGCCTCAGTTCCAATATTTGTCAGCAGTGTGTTTTCTTCCCCTTGTCTAAATGTCACCCCTTCTTCTAAGACAATATAGGGAGTGGGAGAGAGGGAGAACGAGAGGGCAAATGCGGGGGAGGAAGGGGAGGTGGGTGGTGGGACTCGTAAAATGAGCAACAAAGTTTGGGAAAATTAAACATTAGGTGAGACACTTTTTCCCATGCATGTACACATACGTGGAAACAGAAATGCTGAGTCATTGTTCCTGGTGTGAGGATTTCTTACAGGGACTTCTAGCGGATCAATATTCCTGCAAAGTTCTTTCTAAAGGGGAAACAAAAGGCTTTAGTTTGTCTTCTCATAAAATGTTTCTCAGCAGCAAATGCAGGGATTGAAAACACATGGGACAAAGACACACATATCTTTGTGATAATCATTTAAAGTGCATTATCTAAAGTGCAGAGTCAGATTTGTACGTCTCATGCCAACCTCAACACAATAGAAAGCATATTACACTCTTAATACTTACGCAGTGCAACTATTATCCCACCCAAAGCGTCCCCCTCCCCTCCCTCAGCATGACGCCTGTCCTCTCTCTCCCACCCTCATTCTCTACCTCCTTTATAACCCATCACTCCCATCTCCCTGACTCACTTATTCCTGCTGTTTCAACCTGTGGAGTGGACACTTTGTTTTCTGGAGACAAAACTCAATACTTGCTGACACAATGTTTTTGTAAAAATTGACTTTTACGAGCACTCTCAGATTTTTTTTTGTTTCTGCTGAAGTTTCTACTGATATGTTCAATTAAATTGGACATGTGGACTTATTTTTGCGTCTAAAGGATGCTTGCAGTTTGTCAAACATTCCTGTGAGCATGCTTTTGCTGTCAGCACTAGTGCAAGGGAAGAAACTGATGAACAACTTTTACTGATTGAAATTGGGATTAAGTTTCAATTTGATCAACTTGTTAAGAACAAAAGTAGGATAACTGGATACCACAGGACTATGAACTGGTAAGAATCAGCTACTTTTGCAAAACTAAATAAATAAAATGTGTAATCTGTTGTAAAGCTGCAGAATCATGATCACAACGTTTAGAAATTAAATATTAATAATGCAATTTTTCATGATTGAAAAGGAAAAATAGGATGATGAACTTTTGAATTTTGTCTCTAACCTGTGAATTTGTCATTTCAACAGATATGCGGGGATCATCCCCAAAATCTGAGGGAGAAACATAAAGCAACACACAGACAGACGGACGGACAGACAGACAGACGGACAGACAGACAGACACAGAAACAGACAGACAGACAGACAGACAGACACAGAAACAGACAGACACAGAAACAGACAGACAGACGGACAGACAGACACAGAAACAGACAGACACAGAAACAGACAGACGGACGGACAGACAGACAGACGGACAGACAGACAGACACAGAAACAGACAGACACAGAAACAGACAGACAGACGGACAGACAGACACAGAAACAGACAGACACAGAAACAGACAGACGGACGGACAGACAGACAGACGGACAGACAGACAGACACAGAAACAGACAGACAGACAGACAGACAGACACAGAAACAGACAGACACAGAAACAGACAGACAGACAGACAGACAGACACAGAAACAGACAGACAGACAGACAGACAGACACAGAAACAGACAGACGGACAGACAGACAGACAGATAGACAGACGGACAGACAGACAGACAGAGAGAGAGACAGACAGACGGACAGACAGACAGACAGACACAGAAACAGACAGACGGACAGACAGACACAGAAACAGACAGACGGACAGACAGACAGACAGACAGACACAGAAACAGACACAGAAACAGACAGACGGACAGACAGACACAGAAACAGGCAGACAGTCAGACAGAGAGACAGACAGTCAGACAGACGGACAGTCTGATGCCAACTGTCTTCACTGTCAATCTCACGGCACCACTCCTCCTCTTGTTGCTATGGGCAACCCACCCCACCATGGCAACCAACTGGCTGTAAGTCTAGCGTGCGAGCGAGGAAGAGAAAGAGGGAGTTTGTTTGTCATGCTATAACTTTTAAAAGATGGTGACATGTCTCTAAATCTCTTTCAGTCGCTCCCCTCTCGTTCTTTGTCTCTCTCCTGGTGACCTTTTCTCTTTTCTCCCTCTCTGTGTCTTCCCCTTGTTTCCATCCTCTCTAAAACTCTGCCCGGTCGTTACCTCTTCATCCTTTCTGTACCCTCCTTTCACTTCTTCGTGCGCTCTTCCTCTTCCACCCCCCCCTGCCTCATTATGCATCCATTTTGCCCCCCTCATGCCCAATCATTTCTTTTTCCACACCTCACCACTCCCCCTTTTTCTTGCCTCATTATGAATCCTTTTTGCCCCCCTCATGCCCAATAACCCCCCTCTCTGTGCCTCAGCTCCCTGGCCAGGCTGCCCCGCTCCAGGCCTGTGTCCGGTGCGGCTCCATGTGCCCGGCTGAGGGGGCTGACCCCGGGGCAGGTGGGGGTGTGCCGGGCGCGAGGGGAGGTCATGGAGTCCGTACGCAAGGCCGCCGAGATGGTCATCGAAGAGGTAAGGTCTCAGGGTTGATCAGCATATCCTTAGTCTAGAATGATGCACTGATACTGATTCAAAATGTCTTTCTCGATGTTGAAAACAGAGTTGCTGTGAGGCAAGAACAAATGGAGACTTGATGTTAAAATAAAGTATTATTATTATACAAACAAATAATCCCGATGTCTTCCACACAGTGAGGTTTACAGTTCATTAGTTATTAGTCTTAATCTCACTGCTTTGTGTGTCACGGTTTAACTCTAAAGTGCCAGCACCAGTTCAGGAATCGCCGCTGGAACTGTTCCACCACCTCACGAGGGATCAACGTTTTTGGCAGAGTCATGAACCAAGGTATCTAACAATGTAATCGAATCACCTGCTAATGAATGCATGCAACTCTCGCCTGAAGACTTACTGCATCACATACCTACATTTTTAACAAAGCCTTCAGTTAGAGCTGGCATTTTATTTTTATGGTAGTTAATTTGAATGTTTTATGTATTTTATTTTATTTGTATTCCACACACTATCTTGTCATTTTGCTGTAACTCCATCATATACAATGTGGTTGTTTGTTAATCTGTAAAAAGCCCACTGAGACAAACGTGTTTTGTGATATTGGGCTATACAAATAAAGTTTGATTAAGTTTAGTTTATTTGTTTATAGTGTCGTGGACAGTCCCCATTGATCAACTGTCACAAAAAACAGTGAATGGGGCAGCTTTAGCCAACGTTGCTAATTTCCAGCTGTTGCCAGATGATAATGGACGCCCTTAAAGGTCGCCTATTATGCAAACTCCTCTTCTTCATGTCTCTTCTACATCAACATGTGTCCCCTCTTCTCCATGTCTCTTCTACATCAACACGTGTCCCCTCTTCTTCATGTCTCTTCTACATCAACACGTGTCCCCTCTTCTTCATGTCTCTTCTACATCAACACGTGTCCCCTCTTCTTCATGTCTCTTCTACATCAACACGTGTCCCCTCTTCTTCATGTCTCTTCTACATCAACACGTGTCCCCTCTTCTTCATGTCTCTTCTACATCAACATGTGTCCCCTCTTCTTCATGTCTCTTCTACATCAACACGTCTCCCCTCTTCTCCATGTCTCTTCTACATCAACATATGTCCCCTCTTCTTCACGTCTCTTCTACATCAACATGTGTCCCCTCTTCTTCACGTCTCTTCTACATCAACATGTGTCCCCTCTTCTTCATGTCTCTTCTACATCAACATGTGTCCCCTCTTCTTCATGTCTCTTCTACATCAACACGTGTCCCCTCTTCTTCATGTCTCTTCTACATCAACATGTGTCCCCTCTTCGTCATGTCTCTTCTACATCAACATGTGTCCCCTCTTCTTCATGTCTCTTCTACATCAACATGTGTCCCCTCTTCTTCATGTCTCTTCTACATCAACATGTGTCCCCTCTTCTTCATGTCTCTTCTTCATCAACATGTGTCCCCTCTTCTTCATGTCTCTTCTACATCAACATGTGTCCCCCTCTGTGGAAAGAGACTCTGAAAGTTTCAGGAACAAAGATTTTCTCTCTTTTTGATCCATTTCTATAAAAACCTGTCTGAAAATGAGCTGATCAGATTTTGGCCACTTTATGATGTCATAACGATGTGTTGTCTTGTGTAACCATTAGCCAATCAGCAACCAAGGTAACCCCCCACCCCCACCTTATCACCTGAATCTCCTCCTAGAGCACCATTGAGTTCTTTGTAACCAACTCTCTCTCAGAGGGGCGTGGGGAGGGGCTCCTTATTTTCATCTAAAGTAACAGACAGAGAATCAGCACTTTGGAAACAGGGCTGAAACAGAGGGGATTATGGGTAATGCTGCAATGATCTGTTTGGTGTTTCAGCCAATCAGAGACAGGTTCTGTATATATCTGAGAACTATAATGTATTGATGAAAAACAGTATAATAGGGGACCTTTAATATCACAATACAGCATTTGATTTGATTTGATCACATGCTTTCTTCTGGTTGCAGGGACTCGTGAGGCGGCCTTTGTCCACGCCCTGTCCTCTGCAGCCGTGGCGGTTGCGGTGACGAGAGCCTGTACCCGGGGGGAGCTGGACCGCTGCGGCTGCGACAGGAAGGTCAGGGGGGTCAGCCCCGAAGGTGAGCTGGACCCCTTTGCATGATAATGTGACATAATGTGGGAGGCTGTGGCGCAGTGAGTTGGTGTTCGGATCAGGGGAGCAAAGATTCAAACCCCACAGCAGTCAGCAGGTCGTTGTGTCCCTGAGACACTTCACCCCAAATTGCTCCTGTGGGGATTGCCCACAGTATTGAGTCGCTTAGGATAAAAGCGTCTAACAAGTAACATGTAATGTAACTCTGTACTGTCTGACACACGTAGCAAAAAGAATGCTGTAGTGCTAATGTCCACATGCCGGACAGAGAGAGCAGATATTTTCCTATCAGCTGCTTCTGTGTGATCCAGTGTTTATTTTTTAGCTTTAAATTCAAATGTGCAGTTGTTTCATGAAGGAATACAATGATATTGATACTGATTTTGGAGCGATACTGACTGAAATAGCTTGATCAGCTAATAAAATCTATGTTTATATATGTTAAATGCACATTATACTGCAATTTTATAACCAGTTTTGACCTTTCTTTTAATTTGATTTATGTTAATGTATTTATGTTAATTTTTTATAGTAATTAGCGGGTTTATATTTTCTTAATTTGTTACATTTATTGTGAAGTTAGGAAAGCAATTTTTAAGTCAAGTCTAATGTTGCCTTGGGAAAAGATCCAATTCACTTTTAACCAGGAATATGGCTTATTATTTAAACATTGGGATCAGTACCTCATTTGGGCCAATAACAAAAACCCAGGTATAAGGTTGAAAAAAGTTGGATGTGTTAATCCCTAGCTTTAAGGGTGCACATATCCAAATACTCTGTCCCACCTCAGGCTTCCAGTGGTCGGGCTGCAGTGACAACCTGTCCTACGGTGTGGCTTTCTCCCAAACATTTGTGGATGAACCAGAACGAGCCAAAGGGGTGTCAGCGGGGCGACCACTCATGAACCTCCACAACAACGAGGCAGGCAGAAAGGTTGGTGCTCACACCTCTTTGACTACATCTCAGTTACTTTCCGAGACGATTTCATCCGTGAGACTTGGTCTTCTCTGCTTTTATTCCCCATCCTCTCGTCCTCAGGCCATCCTTCACAACATGCAGGTGGAGTGTAAGTGTCATGGCGTCTCCGGCTCCTGTGAGTTGAGGACCTGCTGGAAGGTGATGCCTCCTTTCAGGCGCGTCGGTGTGGTGCTCAAGGAACGCTTTGATGGAGCCACAGAGGTATCAGACTACATGTTTTAAGCTGGTAACCACATGTATAAGTCACATGAGTTGAATTAAAGATATATATACATATTAAAGAGGATACATTAAAACCATAAACAATAGAACACAATACCCCATAGGAGCCCAATGTAAATAGATATAAAATGCTGTCTGCTGAGGTAGCAATCTAGATTTTTTTATGGATGAAGATATCTTAAGGCAACAGTCCCAATAAATGTCTAATGCAAGCTTTCTTTGCACAGGGGACGCTTTTCCCTAAAGGCAGTACATGGAAGTGGTATTTGAAGTCATGGCTGTAGTCGTCTAATCTTGCCATCCTCACCCTCTTCTCTGTAGGTCCGCCTGACTCGTATAGGATCCAGAACGGCCCTGCTCCCCCGCGACCCGCAGGTCAAACCCCCCGCTGCCAGAGACCTCCTGTACCTCACCCCCTCTCCTGATTTCTGCCACCTCGACCCAGACAACGGTATCCCCGGCACTGCTGGCAGGAAGTGTAACGGTAAGATCAACGTGAAGGGGAAACAAACAGAGATGGCAAAAGTACACACATCCTTTACTCAAGTAGAAGTACAGATACTCGTGTTTAAAAATACTCTGGTGAAAGTAGAAGTATTGACTAAACTTCTTTACTCAAGTAAAAGTAAAGAGGCTTTGAAATGTACTTAAGTAAAAAGTACCCCACCAACTGTTTTAAAGAGTACCTGACCTCCGTTTATATTGGTGATAAGGTGTGTGTGTGTGGGGGGGGGGGGGATACCTTGGTTGCTGATGTAGATGTAGAAGAGACTTGAAGAAGTGTATTTTGCATGATAGGTGACCTTTAATGATGATGTAAAGCACTTTGAATTGCCTGTGTAAATAAACGTACCTTACCTATTGAAACACAGGAACCTCCCGCCTGGCCCCTGACGGCTGTGAGCTGGTGTGCTGCGGGCCGGGGTACAGGGCGGGCCGGGCGGAGGTGGTGCAGCGCTGCTCCTGCAAGTTCTCCTGGTGCTGCTCCGTCCGCTGCCAGCAGTGCAAGAACACCGTTACCATCCACACCTGCAGAGTCTAAAAGATCCCCGAAACACACCAAGCAGAAAGACCCGACCAAACCAACCGACAGACCAATCTGAACACAAAACGGGATGAGGACAAGATAGACAATAGCACACCTAACACCAAATTATCCTTACACTCTGATCTTAATTGAACTCATTTTCGACTGAAGCTGTGAGGCTAAGTTTGAGGATTGTGTTGTAAAAGCTGCAACGTTAGAGTACATGTATCAAAACACAGGTGTGCAGAAACACACTCTCAACTGCTATCCTCTCAACAAACTGACAACGCTTTTAAAGCTGAACTTAACCATGACTAACAGGGAATCATTGCAGCACAGTTCTTATCGTGACATAGACTAGCAGGTCTTTATTTACTGTATTTATGTCTTCTCCTCTCTTCTGGTTTATTTATTTGTATATCAGAGTCTTTGCTTTAATTCAGCGGCATCTATAGCAAAAGAAAATAACTTACATCAGAGTCTGTCTTGTGTTGCGCTCTCCTTCATGTTCCTGCACACGCAGTACTTTTAGGGCTGTTCAAGAATACCTAATAAATACAGTAGTTTTATCCCAAAAAACACAATACGTTTCCTGAGTTTCTTATTCACCAGAAGTTTCTTAAGATGTTGTTACACTTGAAACATGCTTTTTGGGGTTGTCCCTTTCCTGTAGTGTGTTATAAAAGTTTGTAAATGGTCTGCAAAGGCTAAAATCCCCGTGTTCCCTCCATGCTGCATGAGAGCAAAATTGCACAGTTGTAGTTAGAGGCGTTCATGGGCTGTGTCTTTGTTTTCCGAGCTCCATTTCTTTAGTCAAATGGCAGTTATTTTTTCTTGCCGATTGGCTTATTCCCACGAAACGTATAAACTAATCGTTGGTAAACACAATATTTAGACCGGTGCTTTTGCGTGATTTTCTGATCTGTTCTTAACTTAAAGGTCACCTATCATGCTATTTTTAAGCAATATAGATATATAAAAAACATGTCTATGAACTGTTTTGCTCAAAATACCAAATGGATCACCCATTCTAGCCATGCCTCATATCCCTCTATTTCACTTCCTGTTTCAAAAGTGCTGATTTGGGGTATAAAGCTTTAAAAGAAAAAAAAATTGATATAAAAAGGAGGGGTCTGAGCTCATGCGGGACCCGGCAGCTCCCGTCTAAACTAAATGCTGCCGTGATGAAACGCCATATCATGGATTATCAAGGATTCTCTCTGAAACAGTCTGGAGCTCAAAGGCTTTCTCTCTTGCCGGTTATACCACAAGGTGAGTTCCTTTTTACTTCCTGCTTCTTCACACACATGCTCTCCAGTACAGGTTAGCTCTGAGTGTTAGCGATGCTAATGTAACACCGACCATATTACGTCCCAAACAGTTGGGCATTGTTTCTGATAGCAACTTTCTGATTGGGCCGTGGGTCCACATTTCAGATATTACGTCATATCGGACGCAAATCTGGATCAGCTCTGTTGTAGCCCCGTTTTTAGAGATTTGGGTACGGAGGAAAAGAGAGAGGGTTTTATTTTCTGACGCTGCGTGAGTTCCCCGACACACCGGGGACACATATTTATAAAAGACATCACAAAGTGCATTTTGCATGATTGGTCCCCTTTAAGAAATTGATCAGTAGACACAATTGTATGAGAGTCCTCTAAGAACTTGTAGTTTCTAATTCATTTCAGAGAACCATAATGCTTGCAAGCTGTCAGATACAGGTGCCAGTGTGAGTGCAGGGACAAAATACACTGCAATGCACCAGCAGTGACATGGAACTGATGTAAGCCATGCAAAGACTGGCATTGCTATAAGAAACAAAATGCATTTAATATCCACAAACCACCTCTACTGCGGTTCACTCGAGTTATCATTTGCTGTGCATGCACCATCCTCCCTCCAACACACAAAACAATGGCCGCTTTCTTCATCATTAAACCATTTTATTAAAAATATCCTGTGATTACAAATACCCAGAAATGTACTAGCAAAAGATTTTGGTCTCAATCTCTGCCAAGATTAAGAAATATTCAAAACATTACAATTTAATTTGTTTTATTATCAAATCGCTCAAAGTTGGTCGTCTAGCAATACAAAAAAAAAAGGTTTCAAAAATGAATAACTGCTACACATTTCCCAAAACAGTCACAGAATTAATACAATGAACATAAAAGAAGAATAAAATAGAAATTCATAATTCAATAGAAGCAGGGAAATTGGTAAAAACGCAGATTTGGCCTCCCCAGACGTTTCTGGGAACTTAAAGAAAGTTAACGATCTTTGTTTGGAGTGACAATACATCTCTGCTTTCCTTATGGAATTCAAAAGGAGCAGAAAAGGAAATAGAGTAACACTTAACACTAAGTCGCCCCTTTAAAAAACTGATGCTCACTATAAAACTTAATGTTGAAGTGTTTCCCTATTTATGTTTCTCTAAACTGGGTTCAAACGCCCCAATAGGTCAAACACAGAGGAGGTCAAAAGCAATTATATAAAATAATCTTTTTTTAAAATGGAGCAACAGTGACAGGCAGGGGGGGCCCGCCCACCTGAGTATTTGTAGAGAGTATTGCTATTGCTAAAAGCTTTCAGAAAGGGCGATGGGTGACACTCACTGCATGCTGAAGCTCCCTCAGCATCTTTCAACCTTTATTTTGAAGGCACAATCAGTGCACGTGTTTGAGAGTAAGTCTCAATGGCATTGTCCCTCCCTTCCCCTTTTGTTTTGTCCTTTTTCTCAAGATGGCCATTGATCTTTCTGATGATTTGATTCGCCCCACCTTTATTTCTAATACCGTCACTCGCTGTCGTTGTTCATCTATAGAAGGACGCACTTTCTCTTGGTTTTGGTCTCAGGAGGCTCCAGGGCGGCCAGGATGGCCTCGTCAAACACATTCTTCAGCCCTCGCTGGATGGAAAGAAGAGGAGACAAGGCAATGTTTATTATGGTCTGGATTATTGCCTGATTTCACATCAAGTTGCTTTCAGTTTAAAGAGGCCATAGGCGCTTTCACACCGCAGTACTTTTCCCAGTATAGTTCCGATATAGTTCAGAACATTTGCGTTCACTTCACACCAAAGAAATCTGGAACCAGAACTTAGTTCATGAGAACCTTTTCACCCCCTTTTCCATCCCTGCTAGAGAGCAGGTACATTCATGGGAGAAAAAGGTTCCCATTTCTGATTGGCTGGGCGGATTGCAAACCACGCCCCGTAAAACTCCAAAAAAGTTTTGTGAAGCCGCCATTTTATTATCCTCGCATTAGCATTATTAGCATTAGCATTAGCCCAGCGCAGAAACGCAGAGAGACTAACTTATGGCAACACAAAATAAAACATGGGAGCGGTGGAGATGAGGAGGTGTCGGCGTTCTGGCGATTTACTCGGAAGGCTTCAGTAGAAGCTGCTGGGAGTCCCAGCAGCTTCTACTGAAGTCCTCTTACAACTCCGGGGACTTCCGGCCGGGGACTGTGGGCGGCAGTATCCGCCGTGAAGTTGTTTGCGGCCTGCCAGTAAACCCAAAGCAGAAGAAGAAGAAGTGACGTCAGTGGCTTCATTTGCCTAATCCTCCCCCAGGGACTTATTCCAGTGTGAACGTGATCTACTCTTTAGTTCATCAGAACAATCACAACAGAGCCGGCCAGCTAACCAATCAGAGCAGACTGGGCTCTGGTTTCAGACAGAGGGTGAAAAGAGGTGCTGCAGCACAGGCAGTATGAGAAACATAAAGAGCTTTTTGAACATTAAAGCATGGAGACATGTCCCAGTAGAGACACTACATACTAATGAAACTGAAAATGTATATAATATGTCCTCTTTGACCCATACATGCACTCAGTATAACCTCTCGAGTTGTCAAGCAGTATTACAAGACAGGACAGGCTGAGGCTACTTTTAGTAGAGATCTCTGCAACACAATACATTCCTTCTTTGCAAAAACATCAACGCTCCACCTCACATTCTGTTGATGAAGTTAGTTCATTTGTTGTGCTGTGAATGTGACATTGTGTCCATATCCTACATCCTATTTCAGCGTTAACAGTGTGAGGAAAGTGTTACCTGTGTGAGAGCAGAGCACTCCACGTATTTGACGGCCTTCAGCTCCCGCGCCAGCTTCTCTCCGCTCTCAGGATATAGCGGGCGCTGTTTGTTCTTCGCCAGCTTCTCGATGGTGTTGCTGTCTTCCCGCAGATCCACCTGCGTGCCCACTAACAGGAAGGGGGTGCGCGGGCAGTGGTGAGAAATCTCAGGAACCCACTGCGGAAAATATGGAAGAAAGATTATTTTGGGTATCAAATAAATGTCGCTCTGAGTATTATAAAAGATACTGAATGTCAAAGTACTGGATTCAAATGATATGTGATTTAAAAACAACATTTTGCAACAATTAGACAATTTAATGTATGCAATGATATTTTAACATTTAACAAAGTAATGGGCCCTCGTAACGTCTATACAGCTGAAATGATTAATATAATAGAATACTAATACACAATAATGCATAACTAATGTAATACATACCCAGGGTTGGGTTGTAACGTAATCAGAATACAAAAATCAAGTAACTTTATTCAGCTCGCGTTACATTTGAAAAACGAGTAATCTGATTACAGTTACTTTCGTAAACCTGAAGTGAATACATTTTGGATTACTTATTGGAATTATTGGTGGAAATATTTCCTCACAACATTTAATATTCATTACTAAAAGGTACAGCCGAATCATCACAGCGCACAAAAACCTTTACCGCCGCAGATGGACTAAAAAAGAGAGCGTTTGAAAAAAAAGGGGCGGGTCCGCTCAGTGAAACTATAACACGAAACATGGAGGAACAAAAGTCTGCGTTTAAGTTGTGTATGTGTAGAGGGGTGTGTGGTTAAAACACATCAGCCTGCGGTCGCTCTTTAGCCTTATGATTCTGAAGGTAAACACAGCGAAGGCGGTGCGTGAAAAGCGGTGCGTGAAAGGCGGTGCGTGAAAGGCGGTGCGTGAAAGGCACGGCGCGCTCCTCTTCTCAGAGGCTGAGTTAACCCTCCCGCTGCCTCCTGGTGCTGCAGAGATGTCATGAAGTGAAGGAGGTGTTCCTTCTATAAAACAGCTGTGGGCAGCAGATAGGCTACTGTGAGGGTCACGGACATGAATACATAGATCAAGGCAGACTGGTGCACACACTCTCCTGTTTTGCCAATCCGGTGCTTAAACAAATATACACCCCTGGCCGAAATGTCCTTAAAATGAAGTCCGAGTTCGACATTTTAATTCATGTCCTGCCAACACTGGCAGGACAGAAGGCGACACGCCCGTCCTAAGCTGTGTCCCTCACTCCTCACATCCCAAGCTGCATCCCCAACAAGTTTATTATGTTGTTACATCGTTTCAGATGTGATGTTTCAGTTGTGCTCTTGATATGCCATTACAACAGTAAAAACACGTTCAGTTTCCTTTTGCTTTTTGTGTCTCCTGTTCACCAAAACATACCCATCTGTGATGGAAAAAGAAAGTAATCCAAAAGTAATCTAAAAGTAATCTGATTACTTTTTTAAGACACGTAACTGTAACTGTATTCGGATTACTTTCAGAGCCATGTATTCAGTAATCAGTAACTGATCACATTTTACAAAGTAACCCTCCCAACCCTGCCTCATTTGACAAAGAGTCATCTTAAAATGTCAAACTTTCCTTTGCTCCCGCTTCTTAGATATAATGATTTGCTATTCATTTGTTGTATTACTTTAGGGGTTTGGACTGTTAGTGGAACAAAGCAGGACATGTGATCACTTTCATTTAGGAAACATGCTTGTTGTGATAGCTATCTTCACTATCTTCTTTACCCAACGCGTGGCGGCTCAATCCCCCGTGACGTTTGAGTCGCCGAGAGGCTAAACCTGGCTTTAAACTGTGACGCGTTGTCGAAGGGAAAGTCCATAGTGATCAAGATAGTTTTTGGGATACTTAATAAACAAAATCATAACATAGTAACTATGGACAAAACAGTCAACAGAAAAATGACAGCACAAGCTCACCCTCTGTCGTGCGCACTCGACATGAAACTTAGGCTAAGTAGCATGAGATACATCCCACAACAAAAGACAGGGGTTGTGTTTCTCCACAATGAAAAACAAACTCATTCATAAACACTGACCTTCTCTTTGACGTTCTCAAATGAGGAGGGGGAGACGCTGGAGAAACATATGAGGAACACGTCAGTCTGAGGGTAGCTGAGCGGACGCAGCCGGTCGTAGTCCTCCTGGCCTGAGAGACACAATCACAGAGAGGCGGGACGTGTTAATACTTGCTTTATAGAAACAGATATAAGAAAAGAAAGATTTTAAAGAACATCCATGTTACCTGCTGTATCAAATAATCCCAGTGTATAGGGCTCTCCGCCGATCATCACCGTCACTGCATAATTGTCGAAAACCTACACACACACACACACACACGCATGTTTGATTGCATGGTATTTCCATCACGGAGATATTTAAAGAAAAGGGAAGGTCGAAGTCGATATATATATAAACACAATATGACTCAGCAAATCCTCTCACCGTGGGCACATATTCTGAGGGGAACTTGTTGGTTGTGTAGGAGATCAGTAAGCAGGTCTTTCCTACAGCACCGTCCCCTACCACTACACACTTTATAGTCTGCATCTACAGAGAGAAGGAGCAGAAAGGAAACATCAACATCAAACAGAAATACAGTCAGTCTGTAAGACGCTGGGAGGAAGTAACAAGTTACCACATATTTACATCAACAGGAAGCACAATGATTCAAGTGACAAACCGACAAAAGGCTCAACATATAAACATCTGTTTGAGTTTGAGTCAGGCACGCCAAGTAGCCAAGTGCATTTTCTCAAATACTGAGCATGAATACAGTTTTGAGGTACTTTCCTTGAGTGTTGATTTTCCTGTGTATTCTTCTTTTCCAATGCAAGAGGGAATTTCCTTTAATGTGTATTTCTACACATTTATGAGACAGATATCATTTCTCGTTGGTAAGTAATTAACCAGCTGATTCAAATGCTACTTATAAAACGGATGAGTCAAATCAAGCACTCTGATTGGTTCTTAGCCGTGATATAATAATAGGCGCTTTCACACCGGAGTACTTTTCCCGTTTAGTTCCGATAGTTCCTGCGATTTTGCGTTCAAACCAAAAAGAGAACTTAGTTCAGAGAACTTTTCCCCCCTTTTTAGTGCCTGCTAGAGAGGTGGGACTATCCTGGGGAGAAAAAAGCTAACATTTCTGATTGGCTGGGCGAATTGCAAACCACGCCCCGTAAAAACTCTGAAAGGTTTTGTGAAGCCGCCATTTTATTTGCTGGCATTAGCATTATTAGCATTAGCATTAGCCCCGCGCACCAACGCAGAGAGACTAACTTATGGCAACACAAAATAAAACATGGGAGCGGTGGAGCGATGAGGAGGTGTCGGCGTTCTGGCGATTTACTCGGAAGGCTTCAGTAGAAGCTGCTGGGAGTCCCAGCAGCTTCTACTGAAGCCAGTCCCCAACTCCGGGGACTTCCGGCCGGGGACTCCGGGCGGCAGTATACGCCGTGAAGTTGTTTGTAGCCTGCCAGTAAACCCAAAGCAGAAGAAGAAGAATTGACGTCAGCGGCTTCATTTACGTAATCTTCCCTCAAGGATTCATTCCGGTGTGAACGCGATCGGCTCTTAGTTCCATGGGGGTACTAAGTGCTGGGAACTAAGTATGGCAACATACTTGGTGTGAAAGCGGCTCTTGTTATAAATGGCAGTAACTCATTAATAAATGGTGATTCGTTTCACACTTTACAACAAGGCTCCCTTTTGGCAACTATAAATGTTAGTGACTCGTAAATAAATGGTCATAAAGAGATGCCAAGAAACATCAAGATGGAAGGGGGGGGGGGGAATCAACTCAGTGAACAACAGATACCAAGGATGCTGGCTGATGAAGAAGAGCTAGGTCGCCAATATAAGACAGTACATGTGGGCTCACTATTTGGCAAGATGACTAAGCCTTATATTGGCTACCTAGCGTACTTCGTGTTCTTCATCAGCCAGCATCCTTGGTATCTGTTGCTCACTGAGTTGATTCTCGCTAAGTAGCCAATGTAAGGCTTAGTCATCTTGCCAAATAGTGAGCCTGTGTTGATGTATGTAGTTGAACTATGTTAGAACGGGTTTATAAATGGTTCTTAATGATTAACAAAGTGTTTCAACTTAATTATAAACCATGTATGAATCCTTTATAAGGGTAGTCTTATTGTAAAGTGGTACCGAAAGGTCTTTGCCTGTAACATCTTGTGTGATTTTACACGGCCGATACACTTAATAACCTTACAATCAGCTGCCAGTTTATTAGCACACCTAATGAAAACTAATGAAGTCTAATAAAACAGACCTGCAATAAAGCACGACTTTAATGAAGGTTGAAATGCTCGGTTTCTATTTTAGAGGCGTTTGATTTTGATCACATGAAGTCATTTCTGTTACCTTAACTTTATTCATATTAATGAGATGAAAACAATAATAGAGTGGTCAGTTACAAGTGTTACATATTAAGACTGAAAGAACGGGTGGGATTAAATAAGTGTAAACTTCTTCCCACCCCTTTGCGGATGTGTAATTAAGGAGATCATTTGTTTATATATCATTTAGAATCAGACATATTTGTGTTTATCAATTTGACACTGCTTGAGATTGTATACATCACAACCAGAACCCCCTCCATTAACCACATCCCTCCTGTTCTTCAGCAGCTTCACTGGCTCCCCGTCAAATCCCGTATCGTGTTTAAGATTCTGCTCCTCGCCTTTAAAGCCATGCGTAACCTCACTCCTCTGTACCTCTCCGACCTCCTGCACATCAACACACCCATTCATCCACACTCCCCTCCACCTCACTGTACCCCCCTTCCGTTTAACCACCATGGGGTCTAGAGCAGGGCTGTCAAACTCAAATACACAGTGGGCCAAATTAGTGGAGGGCCGGACTGGTTCAATGTTTATTGCAGAACTTATTGAAATGAACTTATTGCACATATTAAACCTGGAACTAACAAAGCTTAAATTATTGCCTATAAAAACAACATTAAATAATCAGCTGCATTCATTTCTCATGGCTCTATCTGCAGAGTCATTTCTTATGGCTCTATCTGCAGAGTCATTTCTTATGGCTCTATCTGCAGAGTCATTTCTTATGGCTCTATCTGCAGAGTCATTTCTTATGGCTCTATCTGCAGAGTCATTTCTTATGGCTCTATCTGCAGAGTCATTTCTTATGGCTCTATCTGCAGAGTCATTTCTTACGAGTACATTTTCCCGCAGGCCAACAACAGCTTCAACAAAACTATTTCCCTCAAAGAACAAACCAAACATGTCCTGTTGCCTCAAGAGAGAAAGTGCAGAAGGAAGCATCCATTAAACTCAGTGTGCTGCTCTGTGATGCTAGCTCAGATACTTGGCATCTCATCTTGGGGGCAAGGTCATCAATGTTTGGGCTCAGGCTCTGAGCTGAGGAGACCCTCAGGATGGAGTGAAGGTGTGCGTGCAATATACCGGCGGGCCAGATCTAATAGGAATTAGAAATTATCCTGTGGGCCGAAATTAAATCCACCAAGGGCCTGATTTGGCCCCCGGGCCTTGAGTTTGAGACCCCTGGTCTCGAGCCTTCAGCCGCTCGGCACCCCGCCTCTCGAACTCCCTCCCACCTGATATCCGCAACACTGACTCTCTCCCCATTTTCAAATCACGTCTCAAACACACACTCGCATATCCACCCTGATCATTATCCATCACACATCCTCTGTTTTATTTATTTATATACGGCATTGTCTAGTTTATGTTTCTTATGCTGGTGGTATCTTGTGGCGCCAAACATTGACATGTCTTTTGGAAATGTCCAGTAATAAGACATTTCTAGTTAGATGTGTAAAACAAAAACATTGGAAGGCCTTGTTAAGACAAAAATACCTTTCCAGCTTTGCACTTTTATTATAAGAAAAGTCCATTTTAGTTCAGGAAACTTCAGTAAATAAAAACATCGCTAGGCAGATTTTTGGCCAAAATAAAAGGACTTCTGTTATACAGTTACATTTTTAACTTACTACATTGTCTCCAAACATGTTAAAGAGGTCTACTCTTTGTTAATCTACATCCATACATGTATAGTTCCTCAACTTGTTACAAAAAACAATAATGTGAAGGTGAAAAAAGGTGTTCGCACTGTGTAACCTGCAATGTGACTCTTATTTAATGCTTTATCGCATCCAGATGTGTTTTAAATAACAACTAATTATGATATTTCAAACACACAGAGTTAGTTTCAAGTGGAAAACTCGGTAAATAATACAAATAATACAAAATGTACAAGTAGGATTTCTCCATTTAAAGTACTCTTGCTTGATTTAGTGTTATAATTATGTGGTATTGTGGGTTGTTACTAAGATAAATGATTAAGATAGTAGAAAAAGTACACATCTTCACATCCTTAGCTTGTTGCTACATGTGTCTGCTTATTGATGACAGTGAATCCCTTCCGCATAGACTACATACCAGACATGTGTAACAAAACGACGGCCTGTATTAGCCCATTCACAGGCGGATACTGCCCAACACTTCCGCTAAATAAGCAACTCATCAGATAAATGCAGATCTGTGGAAACTTTAAAGTACAAACTTGACACTAAGAAGCTTTAACAAACCAAAAAAAGATGTTAAATCGGAGGCTAATTTTTTGTAATTTGCTCTTTTTGGCTCAGATTGATGAAATGAGAGGTTATTCAAATGTATGTCGTCTGTCAAACTGTTGCCATTATTATCTAACTACATAAACTAGCGATAGTTTAATCTATAAATACAAAACAGGTGAATAATAAAACAACAGCAGGGATAACAACTTCATTTTCCCAGATTGATGTTAGCCGACACATTATAGCTCGGAAACTTTAACAGTACGCGGATTTTAACAGCAATCAAAAGGCGTTTTCTTTCGGTAGAAGCTTTGTTTTGTTAACGGGACTTTCTTACATAAGTACCATGGTAAAATAAAGAATACATATGTATTTTAAGGCTGTTTTTCTAACTCGACTCACCGTTTTTCTTCGGACAGGTTAGGCGTTGGTTACATCCGGGTTTGAGGGTCGAATTACTTTCTGCGCATGCGTAGAATGGAGGAGCAAAAGTCACTATGTGGAATATAAACACTGCCGCCTGGTGGACAGAGATATATATTTCTGCCTGCCTGCCTGCCTGCCTGCCTGCCTGCCTGCCTGCCTGCCTGCCTGCCTGCCTGCCTGCCTGCCTGCCTGCCTGCCTGCCTGCCTGCCTGCCTGCCTGCCTGCCTGCCTGCCTGCCTGCCTGCCTGCCTGCCTGCCTGCCTGCCTGCCTGCCTGCCTGCCTGCCTGCCTGCTTGCCTGCCGATCTATTTATCTATACCTGTCTGTCTGTCTGTCTTGTCTGTAAAAACAATTACCAGAAAAGCCTCTGGGGAAGAAGTTTATTTTGAAAGGCAAAGCTACCGGAAGTCCCTGGCATTAGCTCTGATGTAAACTTGGCAGCAGTGTAACTTGTCTTTATTTTTGTATTTGGATCAAAGGAAAAATAGGGCTTCTTCAAAGCATAAATCTGAATAAAAATCTGTTCTAAAATTAAACAGGTGTGCAGTTATTAGAAGTGCTAGTTTGGTGGAGAAATGTTCAAAATTGTCCAAGGAGTGTGCATATAAAGATGTATGAAGTGTACATCATTTGACTTGACATTGTGTATCATATCTTGGCTTACAGTGTTCCAAAATCTAAATAATGAAATGAAGTAATAAAAGGCCTCTAGAGAAGTAGTTTATTTTGAAAGGTAAAGCTACCGGAAGTCCCTGTCATTAGCTCTGATGCTAACTTTATAGCAGTGTAGCTTCTCTTTGTCAGAGGACTGACTTCCGTTTTCATGTTTGGTCCAGGTTTCTGGAATTTACTATCTTCTGGGACTCTGGGCCGCCTCTCGCTTTGATAAACAGCCGCTGGGATTGAGTGTTTCTGGGGAAGGGGTTGATAAAAGGAGCTTCATTTCAGCCTGTTGGCAGTTAGCGGCCGTCATTCTGTCTCATCCTTGAAAAACACGACTGTTTACCTAGCTAGCTGGCTAGCATAGCATCAGCCAGCTGAGTTAAACCACCCAGCATGTTTCGGTACTTGAATGACGTTGATGACGACCCCTACATGATGTAAGTGTGGACATTATGTGTATGTTGTGTAGACACTTGTATCACTATGTGGTTTGCAAGAGGGGCGAAATGCACATGCTAGGTGGTGTTTTTTCACTGTGTCTTAAGCAGGTACCCTAACGTTTCTCCAGCTGTGGGGGCCTACAGTGGTCCACCATGTTGGATAGACAATAACAAAAAAGCTGTCAAAGCCCAAAAGCAGAGGAAAATAATCATCAACTGCTCAAATGTGCTATTATCACGATTTTCCTAATTTGGGATTAAGCTAATTGATAGCAGGTGGCATTGTACACATTTGTACACAAGCTACCTCTCTTAGTATCAGCAAAGCTTTCCATTCTCCATAACAATACTGCATTTTATTGTATTATGTGTACTTAGATATAGTATCCAGTTCTATTGTTTTTATTTGTTTGGCCTTTTGTCTTCTTTAACTGTGTTTATGTATACACCCAGGCCAGTTGCTCTGTGTGTATACCTACTTGGCAATACACCTGATTCTGATTGAGGTAACAGAGTACCTTTTACATAACGTTGCATGAGGAGTTTTCCACTACATTTGACAAATGCATGAAACTGAAAAGTGCTGACAATCCCTTTTCTTCCCAGCATAACACATTTGCTCCATTGGCATTCATAGGAAACTGATTTTGAAAGGGTTGAGTACATGTGGAACTGTGGATGTCATGCACCAGCACACACGCTTCAGCATTAGTTTTGAATAATGCAATGCTACTGAAACTATGGTGGGTCTTTTGGGGGGGTTCTGTGATCCCCTACTGTCAGCCTGTCACAAAGTAAGCAAAAGCACTGTTATAATCTCAAAGCAACAGCCAGGCAGGTTCTGAAACAATGCCGTTATTGTGAAGTCAATGATTACAATTTAATATCCGTTATTTATAATTCCTGTTCTAATGTTTGACTGCCTATGCTTCAAGTGGATTTGCCTGAGCAATAGTCCAAAGGTCTTCAGTCCACTGTCATCTGTGACAAAAGATAAGCCTCAAATCCTCTCATAAGAGAAGGTGGTAACAGAAATGATTTAGCGTATGGGAAAAATCAACATAGTTGTCTGTCCTCTTTCTGTCAATTGGGTAAGTGACTCTGTTTTACCACTCCTTCCATGCTCTGAAACAGCTTGATTTAAGTGTAACCTTAAGTGACTAGTTAATTGGCTGGAAAGGAACCTGCAACATTAAGGCTTGGCTCATTAGTCATTACTCACACTGTGGGAACTGAAAAGTGGTTCTTTACTCGAGGAGGTTCAGTTAAACCTTTAACAAGTTATACATACACTCAAGTCAAACCGGTAGTATACAGTAAGCATGCTTTGACAACATGGCAACACAAGTTTTGATACAAATCTGAAGCTTGGGCACCCATCCTAAAATGACACTTTTTTTGACACTTTACTTCACCTTTGAAAGATAAAGATGTTTCCTTTACCAGACCATTTGTTTTACCCCAAACTAAACCAGTTCCTAAAAGATGGTTTTAGGATTTAAACCCTATGGAAAAAATATTGATATCCAGGGCCCAGGAGTTCAAAACGTTTAATCCCTATCTGATCGGATCAGATTTGGATTTTGGGGAGTTCAAAAGCAAAACACAGGATTAGGATCACTTTGATATCAGATCAGGAAATCAAATCCGAGCTTTAATCTGGATCAAAACGGGTAGTTCAAACCCGATCAGTTTGATCCCAAAAAACTGGATTATCGTGATCCCACCAGAGGGCTGGGTTTCCAGAGCAACATGTACTGTACCATTTATTTAAAAATATGTTTCAATTAAAATAAGATGGCAAAGTTTGTTAACTGAAATAATACACAATGTTTATCCTTCATGGCAAATACATTTCCATTTTTTGCTCACGTTTGTGGTGGCCTATTTTGCTTTCAACCAAATGTTGATGACATAAATGTTTATGCTCTTAAAAGTATCACAACAAAGACTGCCAATCACAAATGTAATTTAGATTAAAGGAAACATATCTTCAACAAAATAAAAGTCAATCACCTTTCAAACGTAATTGGGGACAGTAGATGCAACGTGGTCTCTTGTCTTCCTTGTATGTTTCATATCCACTAGATGGCGATCGGTAGGATTACAGCACTGATATTCAGGATCTAGTCATCTCGAAAAGCCCGGATCTGGATCGGGGTGATCCTCAATTGCTTTGAACTCCAGGGACTAAATCTGTCAGAGTGGTCTGATCCTGGATCACAAAAAATGGGATTTCAAAATCTGATATTCTGAACTCCTGGGCCCTCGTGATCCCCAACATGTTATCCTTCATTTCTATTATCCATGTTCACCCTGCACTCGCACCCTGCACTGCGAGTCTACTCCCCCTTGTCTGGAGTCTTAACAAACCAGTACGTTAAAGTGTAATCTGATGTCTTGCAGGGATCCATTTGCTGCTCACAGGCAGCAGATGAGGATGATGTTCGGACCCTTCGGCATGGATCCCTTTGCTCTCACCCCCGCGATACAACCCCCCCGCGCCCCACGCAGACAGGTAACTCTCCGCCATGTTGAGCCACTATATATGTTTAAACACACATCTGTTTAGATTAGCTTTGTATTATCAACCCCCCACTTTAAATGTCCTTTTAGTCTTTATTATTTACCTGCCTTTTTATTTGAGTTTCTGTTGTACCTATATGTCCACTTTGTTTATGGGGTGTTATATTGTTGCATCGACTCAGTCGTGTCTTATCCGTCAGAGAGAAACCATTATGTATTGTTATCATCATACCTTTGACCTCCTTGTGTCTATCTGATAACATGTTATATTTGCTGCGTGTACCTTTTTAAAGTTCTTAACAAATAATCTGAGGGGAATTTCTTGTGTTGTATTTTGTATTTGTGATGTGTCATTTTGTAAAGCACTTAGAGCGGCATGTGTTGTATGAAAACTGACATTAAACAACCCATCCTGTTTGTACCTTTCTAATCTCATCTTTCAGGCTGGTGCCATGACCCCCTTCGGCATGATGGGAATGGTAAATAGCTTCTTCTTTGAGGACTTTCAGAAACTTGAAACATATACTTTAAATGTAATTGTACGGATGACACATGTACAGTTAAGTGACTTCACCGTGTGTCAAAGCGTTTACTGATCTTCATGTGAAATCACAGCATTGTGTGAAAAGCCGTCTCCATGTATTCTAGGTTTAAATCTCATGGTCCATGTTACATTTCAATTAAGTTTACACTTAAACACTATAAGGGCAATGTGGTGGGAAAAGACACCATATGTACTTGAATCTGTGCTTGTCTTTTTCACCTTACCAACAGAATAAGGACAAAAGAAACGGACTTGTTTCTTTTTCCAAAGAAAAACGTAAATTCCATCACACACTTATCTTACTGATTTATCTAAGAAGAGTAATGGTCATAAAAGGATCTTTCTTAAGACATTTCTTAAGTGCTTAAATAAAGCCCGTAACTGCATGTTAGTCAAGCTGTGTCCATGATCACACACAGAGTAAACAACCACTCAGAGATTGCATTAAAACAAATGTATATTCATCAACATAACCCAAGATCACAGTTTGCAAATGGCTGTCCTAAAACTTAAGTGTGTTTCATGCTTCTTCTTCTTCTTGCTCTAAAAAGAAAGTTGAGAGGCTTATAAGAATGACCATCGCTGCACTAAACTGACAATACAAGCTGTACTTTCCAACACTGTGTTAATACTTGGCGTCAGTTGATAATTTAATAAAGTTTAATTTTTGCAGGGTGGAGGTGGTGGAGGAGGGTTCATGGATATGTTTGGCATGATGGGAGACATGATGGGGAACGTGGTGAGTAGTCCTGTGTAGCCAAATAAACACACAGTGATGACCCTCATGAATGAAAGCTGTGTCTGAACGCCACTCCATTTCTTTTCTTCTCGCAGGAAAGAATGTCCGGCTCATCGAACTGTCAGACGTATTCCTCTTCGACGATGATCTCCTACTCCTCTTCAGACGCGGGGCCTCCTGAAGTTTATCAGCAGACGAGTGCGACGAGAACAGGACCAGGAGGGGTGAGGACATCTGCTGATTAAATAGTTTCAATTCAAGGCTTTTATTTTATGTGTGCATACTAGCTACAGTGTAGATATGACAATGACAATCTGAGGTCACAGCCTCCTCCAACAGTGCAACACAATAACACAGATACAGAATATAGTAGATAGTGCAGAATAGTATATATACAAGTCATTGGAATATTGATATAAGTTGCAAACAGATGTTACAATATAATTTGGATGAACCCCTCTTGAATGGTCTCACATGCAGAGCACACAGTGACATGTGTTCTCTGCTTTTAACCCATCCTAGCACCAGGAGACTAGTACTAGGGGCAGCTATTGTACAGCGCCCAGGGAGTGAGGGGGGGAAGGGGGATGTCCGGTGCCTTGCTCAAGGGCACCACGGCAGGGCAGGAGGTGAACTGGGACCTCTCCAAGTAGAAGTCCACACTCCATATAATAGGTCTGACTTGAACCGGCGACTTTACAGCTCACAGTCCAAGACCCTACTGACTGTCTGAGCCACTGCCGGATGTTCTTTCAAAAGTTCACAATACATATAGGGAGGGAGCGCTGATTGGTGCCAAAGCCTTCCTTCTTGACCTGACTACACTGACTACACTGACTACACTGACTACACTGACTACACTGACTACACTGACTACACTGACTACCCTGACTACACTGATTACACTGACTACACTGAATACACTGATTACACTGACTACACTGACTACCCTGACTACCCTGACTACACTGACTACACTGACTACACTGATTACACTGACTACACTGACTACCCTGACTACCCTGACTACACTGACTACACTGACTACACTGACTACACTGAATACACTGAATACACTGAATACACTGAATACACTGACTACCCTGACTACCCTGACTACCCTGACTACACTGATTACACTGACTACACTGAATACACTGACTACACTGACTACCCTGACTACACTGATTACACTGATTACACTGAATACACTGAATACACTGACTACCCTGACTACACTGACTACCCTGACTACACTGATTACACTGATTACACTGAATACACTGACTACCCTGACTACCCTGAATACACTGAATACACTGATTACACTGAATACACTGATTACACTGACTACACTGAATACACTGACTACACTGACTACACTGACTACACTGACTACCCTGACTACCCTGAATACACTGAATACACTGATTACACTGAATACACTGACTACACTGACTACACTGACTACACTGACTACACTGACTACCCTGATTACACTGAATACACTGACTACCCTGACTACACTGATTACACTGACTACACTGATTACACTGATTACACTGATTACACTGAATACACTGACTACACTGACTACACTGACTACACTGACTACCCTGACTACACTGACTACACTGACTACACTGACTACACTGACTACACTGAATACACTGACTACACTGACTACACTGACTACACTGAATACACTGACTACACTGACTACACTGACTACCCTGAATACACTGACTACACTGACTACACTGACTACACTGACTACACTGACTACACTGACTACACTGACTACACTGACTACCCTGACTACACTGAATACACTGACTACACTGAATACACTGACTACCCTGACTACACTGACTACACTGACTACACTGAATACACTGACTACACTGACTACACTGACTACACTGACTACACTGACTACACTGACTACACTGACTACACTGACTACACTGACTACCCTGACTACACTGACTACACTGACTACACTGACTACACTGACTACACTGACTACACTGACTACACTGACTACACTGACTACCCTGACTACACTGAATACACTGACTACACTGACTACACTGACTACACTGACTACACTGACTACACTGACTACCCTGACTACACTGAATACACTGACTACACTGACTACACTGACTACACTGACTACCCTGACTACACTGAATACACTGACTACACTGACTACACTGACTACACTGACTACACTGAATACACTGACTACACTGACTACCCTGACTACACTGAATACCCTGACTACACTGACTACACTGACTACACTGACTACCCTGACTACACTGAATACACTGACTACACTGACTACACTGACTACACTGACTACACTGACTACCCTGACTACACTGAATACACTGACTACACTGACTACACTGATTACACTGACTACACTGACTACACTGAATACACTGACTACACTGAATACACTGACTACACTGACTACACTGACTACACTGACTACACTGACTACACTGACTACCCTGACTACACTGAATACACTGACTACACTGACTACACTGACTACACTGACTACCCTGACTACACTGAATACACTGACTACACTGACTACACTGACTACACTGACTACACTGACTACACTGACTACCCTGACTACCCTGACTACACTGAATACCCTGACTACACTGACTACACTGACTACACTGACTACACTGACTACACTGACTACACTGAATACACTGAATACACTGACTACACTGACTACACTGACTACACTGACTACACTGACTACCCTGACTACCCTGACTACACTGAATACCCTGACTACACTGACTACACTGACTACACTGACTACCCTGACTACACTGAATACACTGACTACACTGAATACACTGACTACACTGAATACACTGACTACACTGACTACACTGACTACACTGACTACACTGACTACACTGACTACACTGACTACCCTGACTACCCTGACTACACTGACTACACTGACTACACTGAATACACTGACTACACTGACTACACTGACTACACTGACTACCCTGACTACACTGACTACACTGACTACACTGACTACACTGACTACACTGACTACACTGACTACACTGACTACACTGACTACACTGACTACACTGAATACACTGACTACACTGACTACACTGAATACACTGACTACACTGACTACACTGACTACACTGACTACACTGACTACCCTGACTACACTGAATACACTGACTACACTGACTACACTGAATACACTGACTACACTGACTACACTGACTACACTGACTACACTGACTACACTGACTACACTGACTACACTGACTACACTCCATTTCATTAAAGATCGGCAAATACATTGGTAGATTTTCCACTAAGAAGCGCTATGTGTGTTTGGAAAAGCATGTTGCTTTAGTGTCCAATTGAACTAAACTGAAAGTACTGTGAATGATTGACTTTGGTTCCATAGTGGACTTGTTCCAGTGGGTATGGGACGGCTTCATTTAATCACACTGTCACTATTGATAACGTTAGAAATATTATTATGTTGCATTAAGAGTTTGTGATTTGTTGAAGAGTGTGGATTTAACATGGTTTATGTGGCAAATTTAAAAGCGTTGTGCCTTTTGCCCTGGCTTTTTAATACGTATTTTCTTTGTAGGGTTTGACCAGACTCTAACTATTTAAATGGACTGGCACCCCAGCAACTTAAAAAATACTTATTCTGCTCATTTTCAGGTTGATATTTGTACTTACGACCCGTCCACACAGCGGCGTGCGTTGACGCTTCACCATTCACTTTGAATGGGGTGACGTCACCTTTCGCCGAACTGCATTGTGGGAAGCGACGCGGAGCTTTGCTGGCGTGGCTCGCTGCAAAAGTTGAGCAATGTTCAACTTTTGACGCCTCTGCAGAAGCGTCAGCCAATCAAAGCCAGTACAAGCTCTAGCCAATCAAACCGCTGCTTGTGTGTCCGGGGCGGGAGATTCATGTGATTGGTTGTTGGTCGAGTTTCAGACACGCCCACCGGCAAGCTTCAACGCACGCCGCTGTGTGGGCGGGCCGATAGTGTCTCTACTGGGACATGTCTCCATGCTTTAATGTTCAAAAAGCTCTTTATTTCTCTCGTACTGCCTGTCACGTACATTGTGTTGGAGCCAATAGAAGCGCAAGTGTTACGTTGTGATGTCAGTACGATACTGAAGTAAATAAAGGAGTCTGGTGGAGGGGTTTCAGGCACAAGGATTTGAGCTTGTGTGACCTTTACATGCACAAAAGACAATATTACACTACAGGAAAGGGAAACCCAGAGAGAGCCTGACCCATCAGCTCCTAAGCTCTTTAACATCAAAACGCTACAAAGTCGACCTGATTAACCTCTTTAAGTCTGACTGGATGTTCACGCTTCATTTGTGCTGACAGGCCTGTGCTTTCTGACCTCATTAACACATGGCACGGCATTAATTGTAGTGACAATAAGTCGATCATGTACAGTATAAACATCATCGTTGTCATACACACATTTCAGCCCCAGTTCATTGAGAGTTCACAGCTGCTGCTTGTTTTGACTTGTCATCACTTTTGCCTTCAGATCCGTGAGACGCGGCAGTCGATGAGGGACAGCGAGAGCGGCCTGGAACGCCTCGCCATCGGACACCACATCGGGGAGCGTGGACACGTAATGGAGCGTTCACGAAACCGCCGCACCGGAGACCGCGAGGACAGAAATGACTTCATTAACCTCGATGAGAGTGAGTCAACGGGCCAGAAAGATGCTTAAAGAAGAGAGGCGTGCACTCATCCCTAATAAATCGTCTGGGTTAACGAGAAATAAAAAGTAATGTTGTCAGATTACACGGACCACTGGGTTTTAACCTGGGGGACGACAAAGTGTCACGAAAAGCCTCCTTGAGTTTAAGGACCGTAATATAACTTTTGATTAAAGCATACAGCCGATATCATTTCTGTGAACGGCTTCATCCAAATCACTTGTTCTACCTGAAGTCCATGCCGTTATTAGGGTCATTCAATTCTTCAGTGTAACAGTTGATGAGGCTGGGCGACTTGAATAACATCATATATGTCAATATTTTTGACCAAGTACATAGATATCCATATTGGCAGGACAATTGGTGCTTTTACAAAATATTCACACGATGAGAATTCTGATAAATAATCCTGTTATGTGAATTTAATGACTTGGCGGGTAAAGGCAAATAACTAAACTGCTAGAAGGATCAGAACATTTTAACACTTTATTGTACTGCTGACTTTAAAACCAGGAAAACACGATGCTTATTTGATCGATATTTAAAGTCTAAGACAGTATCTAGTGTCATATGACAATATCAATGCTATATTTAAGCACTCCCGACACGACAGGCCGTGGTATATGGCCATTATATCACAGTTAAGGGGCGTGGTTCAGCCCCGCTGTTTTCTTGTCCCAGTTTGAAAAGCAAACATTTTCAGCCAAACTGTGTACAGTTAAATCGACCGGACTTCTTTCTGCAGATTTGAGCGCCCTTAACAACGGTCAATAAGTCCTTGCTGCACATTACCCCTTACATGTTTCCATCTTAAGCTTTATTAGTTAGTTTCGTAACGGACGTAATGTAACAGTTGTAGCTTTTCTCAGGCGCGGAGAGATACTGACTTGTTGTGAAAAGTAACTACAATTCTACCCGTGATATACGCTCATTATATCACGGCTAAGAACCAATCAGATTGCTTGATTTGACTTGTCCGTTTTATAAATACATATATTCTCCAGCCATAGTGTGTATTGTTTTTGTAAATGTATATCCATAAAATATGGCACTTAGTCAGGGGGCGTCGGTTTACTCAAAGATAGAAAAGGTTGTGAACCCCTGACCGCAGTGAAATGAGATCTATGTTGCTTAAGATAAGATGGAACTTTATTCATCCCTCGGGGAAACTCAGGCAGTTTATGGCAGCAACAGTGTCTGAATGAAAGATAGGATTCACACAAGGTAAAGATCAAATAGAATACATGTCATAGAAAGAAAAGGTAAACTAATGTGCATTTAAAAAAAAAAAAGAGGAATAGTTTCGGCGAAAACTAAAAAGGTACCACGGGGTCAGATTATAATTTTGCAAAGGGGATAAATTAACAAAGAAAGTAAAAAGAAGTCGGGTCATAGAAAACTATTTCTGCTAAAGGGTTAGCAATGATTGAGTCGGAGCTAAACATTTCAGATGTGTGTATCTCACACTGCACTGTCAGAATAAAGTATAAACTACAACAACTGAAATGGAAATAATCCGGTAGGTTAAGTACAGTACTTGTATCTTGTGTTTAAGCTAATTTTGAATACTTCTGACTGGTATAGTGCTGCAGCATATTGTACAGTATAAGCATATCAAGGTGCTATTGAATACACTTGCCTTCAATTCCTATCCTTTCCTCCCCTCCTTTAGCTGATGCTGGAGCGTTTGACGAGGAGTGGAGGAGGGAGGCGGGGAGGTACGTCCCCCCGACCGCCCGGGCGCTGGAATACGGCCGAGATCGACGGGGGGGCGGTCAGCAGCTGGCCCTCCCGGCCCCCCCCAGCCCCCCGACCCCCCCCGGAGCCCGGCACGAGTCGCCCAGACACGAGTCGCCCAGACACGAGTCGCCCAGACACCGTCAGCCTCAGAGCCGCCCGCGCTACGACTGGTGAAGGTGAGGGGATTCACTATTCTGATTTAAAGGCCTTAAAGCAGTCCAAATGGGTTTAGAGAGATAGATAGACGGATGGATGGATAGATAGAGAGATAGATGGATAGATAGATTGATAGAGAGATAAATAGATGGATGGACGGATAGATAGATAAATAGAGATAGATGGATGGATAGGTAGATTAGTACTTTATTGATCAATTTGGGAAATGTTTGCGTTGTAGCAGCATAAAAAACAAGGCAATGTAAATAAGAGAAATTAAGACACTAGAAATAAACAGTCCAAAATATTTCTGAAATAAAATAGCACTAAAAATATACATGTGGAAATACAAATTTCCAGTAGCAAATATAATGCAGGATATTATATATACATTAATTATGCAAGAAATTGATTATTCAAAATGTGCAGTGGGAGTTAAAGTCCAGTTATCAGAGGGTTCTCTTCGGGTCAGAGGGTTCTCTTCGGGTCAGAGGGTTCTCTTCGGGTCAGAGGTGATTTGTTGCACAGAGTTATCGCAGTGGGCAAGACTGTTTTCCTGTATCTGTCCTTGTGATGTTTTCGGCTCTAATTTAGCTGAACTCGCTAACGTTTAAAATATTCTGATACGTTCGAATGGCTATGTGTTGCTAATGTTGGCTCATAATATCTAGTTGTTTTGCTGGAAACATATATTTACATTTTGAGCACTTACCAATTTCTATTTGATGTGAAATGTCCTGCTCATTACATGCCTTGGTCACAATTCTTAATCAAGCACATTGAGGGAAGTCCTCCAACTAAAGTCAAAGTCAACTTTATTGTCAATCTTTCAGTTTGTGTGTACAGACACCGAGATCGTAATACCGTTTCCCACAATCCCAAATACAAAAATACAAATATATATATATATATATATAGAAATATGTATTAAAAAAAAATATATATATACACAATCAACAGACACATTTATACATATCCACACATTTAGACTAATGCTGTCAAAATTATCGCGTTAACGGCGGTAATTAATTTTTTGAATTAATTGCGTTAAAATATTTAACGCATGTGCAGAATGGCCCGCCCCATACATCCCACCAGTGGCAGCGCCAGGGTATGGCTGGGGTAGGCTACAGCCATACCAAGAAATGGATTAGCCCCACCATGAAAAATTATGTTAAAGTAAGCAAAATAAAGTCCGCCAACTCGCGCGGAGTAAATTGCACAGACAGCAGTTAGTCAGATTGATTTCAGCCACTTGTCTGGAAATACCGAAGACTAGAAACGGTTTTGAAAACTTTTGTCAGGTAGTGATCGTCTTCTCAATAGAACATCTTTGATAATGTCTTCTGGCCAATCAGAATCAAGATAACGGCGTGGTGTTGTTGCAGGAAGTCCCGACGGAGAATACTTTTGCTGTAGTTCAGGGGTGCACATAACTGGTACGCAGGTTACGTGGGTAATCTGAAATGCGTACCGTCACTTGTGACACAAAGTGCATTTGCATACCGACGTACTTGTGATGCTTTTCCAGAAGGTGGTTAGATCACATCGGTCTCCGTGTGCACAGACAGGGCTGCTGTTAACGTCGGTCTGTACAACGGAATTGTGCTAAAACTACGCCAAGCGTCTGCGGAGGGAGACTTCCCCCCCCCCCCTCCCTTCACTGGAGAACTGCGCTAAAACAGCTGATCACAACGTTCACGCTCTGTGGTCACGAAGTACTCCACTAGCCGCCCCCTGTCGACTTTCCTGAAGTACTCCCCCGTTGATAGAAATCAACACGTAATGAATTAAGACCCCACGGTTTGATGATAGGTGTGTGGGCTGTCTTTCATTTTGACACACAGAACAATGTTACAATAAACATACTGTATGTTAAATGGATATATCCGCCTTCTTTCATTTATCTTTCCATTCCCACAACAATATACATAAAAAATGGCATATTTTGGACATAGTTGGAATGGTGATTAATCTGATTAATTCATTTTTAAGCTGTGATTAATCTGATTAAAAATTGTAATCGTTTGACAGCCCTAATTTAGACGTAAATAAAAGCACAACAATCAATATATACAAAACAACAGTCACTTCAATAACTTTGAGAAATGTGTATCAATGTCAAATAAGGCATTTAAGCTCCAGTATCAGCTGTAGTTTGAATAGGTCCAATATAAGCTTGTCAGCGCGCCTCAAACAGAAAGCTCTGCTGTGTCGGTTTTCTTTTAGCCTCCCTAAAACAAGTTAGAAACAAAATGACTCGAGGACAAATCGCTGCGGAGAGAAGATTAAAGTACTTCATTCAGATGCAATGCAATAAAGGTCAAACGAGAGATTCAGTTCTATTTGTAAAGCCCAATATCAGAACTTTTGACTCAAGGAGGACACCTGGACCCATGATGCAGATATTACAACTCCTGAACAAAGAACCACAACACTGCTAACAAAAGAAGCACGAGAGTTACATAGTGATGTCACGGTGGGAGAGAAACACAGGGATGTTTGCCTTTACATGCACACAAACCTTTTTAACACACTACAGGAAAGGGAAACCCCCAAAAAGCATAATGTGCCCCCTTTGAATGAAATACTACACCCCCACAATGAGCATTTATTGATCTATTACTCATCCAACTGTGAGAGTTTTCAAATGGAAGTTTTGATAAACCAGGCCCCCACATTTTCCCATAAAGAACTTTATACCATTTGTGCATCCTTCATTTGATTTATTGATACATTTTATTTCGATCAAGTAAAATAAATAATTACAAAACAAACAAAAAAATGACATTTACAACAACAGCATTAGCAACATAAACAGTCCCACATCTAGTGTTCGAAAAGGAGTGAGAAGAAGAATTCATTTAATCTCACCCCCTTGTCCCTAAATGATTTATTTATAATCTGCAATAATTATTATTAATTTGTATTGTTATTATTAATCTGCTTTACCTGTGGATTGACATATATACATATACACCAGTGCTTCTCAAAGTGTGGTCCGTGAGCGCCCCCTAGTGGTCCGTGAGTATATTGGTAAAATTTCACATTTGAAATTAATTCATTTAAGTTTTCCGCACTCTCGCGGGAATATCTCCGCAATGGAGCAACGTTAAGTTTCACTTTCGATTGCATGATATAGCCCAGAGCAACACCTTCATCCCACATGTGGCCACTTGTTTATACCATTTTCAGGCGATTTGTAAAAAACGATGTGTTTTTGGATATTTGTGGAGTTAGGTGGTCCGCGAGTGTTTTTTTTATTGGTTAAGTGGTCCTTGGTATGAAAAAGTTTGAGAAACACTGATATACACACATGTACATACACACATACACACACACACATATATATATATATATATATATATATGCACATACACACCTACTGTATACTCACACATATACACATAGTCAAACACCTTCCCCATCCCTGTACCTCGAGAACATAATTCCTCTGTATTTCCTCTTGAACTGGTTAATGTCTGGACATCGCTTTAGCTCCACATTCACACTGTTCCATAGTCTCACTCAAGGAGTCGAAATTAAAATCTAAAACTCCTGTAAGAAAACTTCAAAGCACGTAGTGAGTAATAGATACATTCACACGTCATTTCTGGGTGAAGTATTCCTTTGAGAAATCCTGAATTGTTCAATAAATGATCTGTTGGGTTTTCCCCTCCGATATTTGTGGCGCTAATCTCTGTGTTTGGTCCTCTCTCCCTGCAGGTTTCCCACTTGGCGCTCAGATGAAAGGAGTTGAGGGAAGATTTCCCCCGATGCTGTGAAACGCTGAAGACGGACGGTGATGATCGTCACAACTGCCCGTCGTAAATGTTTGATATGACTGGACTGTCTATTCATGAACAACATACACACACACACATACACACACAACCAAACCCCACATGCTTGATAGTTACATTAACTCCTCCTCCACTGTTACACTCTACACACACACACACACACACACACACACCCTTGTACAAACATGGGTATAACTACACTTTATATATACTCATTCTCAAAACTTGACATGTGTTTTTGCCCACTGCACTAAAGTGCAACAGTATACAGTACATCTGCTGTACAGTCCATTTTATGTTTGTGAAGACACTAGTGTGTCAGTGAATTGAATTGTATACTGTTAACTAATTAATCTAACTAAATAAAAAGTTCATTAAACATTGTTAGATAATTACAAAATGTGTCTCTGTTGTGCTTGTGTTTGAGATTGGATGTCTTGAATAATAAATGATGGAATGTTTTCTAAAACTGAATCGTAATACTCTTCAACGTACAGCTTAAAAGCAATATATATATATTCAACTAAATGTCCTTTTTTTGGTTTGTGTGTACAGGCTAATTGGTTTTCCTCTGTGTCAATGTGTCATTTTGCTGCCATGTTTTAGGGGCCCTATTATGAAAATGTTTAGGTTCATATCAGTATGTAGTGTCTCTACATGTCTCCATGCTTTAATGTTCAAAAAGCTCTTTATTTTTCTCACACTGCCTGTGCTGCAGCACCTCTTTTCACCCTCTGTCTGAAACCAGAGCCCAGTCTGCTCTGATTGGTTAGCTGGCCGGCTCTGTTGTGATTGTTCAACAGCTTAGAGATGTCCCGCCCCTTAGCCTATCACGTACTATGTGTCAGAGGGCTAGCCAATAGAAGCGCAAGTGTTACAAAGTGAGGTCATTATGTTACGGAAGTGAACTGAGTCCAATGGAGGCGTTTCAGGCATTACATTACAGGGATTTTAGCCTTTGCAGACCATTTACATGCACTGAAACCTATATAACACTACAGGAAAGGAAAAACCCCAAAAAGCATTATAGCACGGCATGTACATGTATCCATGCTTCCTCTTCCCTGTGCATCATGTCTGCAGGTCATGTGACCTCCAGATGGAGCAGCCAATGAACAGCTTTTGTTTTGACAAATCACTTTCTCCCATCTCCCTGCCTGCCTCCTTTTTGTGCACGCTGTATCTTTAATTACAACCATATCTATTTTTAAACGTGCGTGCTCCCTCCAGCGTCTCGTCACCTGTCTACTTCCTGTCTTCTTTCATCCTCGTCATTAGATCTCTAAACTCCTCCGACACGGCAGCTCGTTTTGTGCATCTGTCTTCTCTTAGATGTATCCTCCACATGCTCTCTTTGATCTGAAATGTTCTGCCTGTATTTCCACATCTGAAGGATACAGATGTTTGTTTCCAAGTTACCTTTCAGCCTGTTATGACATTTCTCTGCTGTCATAACAGCGCTCCCTGGATTTGGCAGCAAATTAAATGTGCATGTTAACAGTTTGCTGGGACAATATTTGCACACATGTCATCTTGCATGTTGTTAGCTGATGTGCACATGTACACTCGGCAACAAATGACAAGCCTTGAGTCAGGAACACAATGTTTAAAGGTCACCTATTACCGGGGGGGGGGGACGTGGGCAGTGCCCCTGAAACTAAATATTAATAAAACGCTGCCGTTTGAATCGATAGCGTTTAACGGACTGTCCTGTTAGCAGACAGCGCTAGCTGGGAGATCGATCACTTTATTTGCTAAACTATGCGGTACTATTAAATCCACGTAAATTACAGATCACACAACCGCGAAATCGCGCGCAATGCATTTCTTTTTGGAAGAAGACAGCCGCAAGGAAGGCAGCTCTGTCACTCAGCTCGGATCGGTAAGTATGGATGGCTGGAATACATTGGAATATTAGTTAATGTGTAACCATATGTAGTATACTGCATTGAAAGTGTTAGAAATTAAAATCAATGTTTAATAGCATAATATAGCTTAAACATACCGTCAGTTTAAATGCTATTTTATTCTGGAAAAAAACGGAAGTTCTCAATACCAAGCTTTTATTCTGAAAATCCTTCATGACGACATCCGGGACTACCATCCATTAGTATCACTAAAGTGGCTATTGACGCCGTTAACATGTATTGCATATAAAGTTATGAAAGAGTTAAGGAAGAGAAAAGGCGTGTTTAGATATATTGAATGTACAATGTCTGTATCCTCTGATATGCGTAACAACGGACATTAAAACGTTGGAGAGCCGGCCCGCAGGGAGGAGCCAGCTGAGGATATAAATACAGCGGGACCTGAGGGGTTCGGCCTCTTTCTTCACCTGGCAGAGCCAGAGCCACAGCTGCTTTTCTGTCGAACAATATTCTGTTTGTAACATTACCTCGCCTTTATTTTAATTAAAGTACCAATTTGAAACTATCTCAGAGACTCCATTTAGTCTCCTTTTTAAGCTTCTCTCCTGGACGCGAGAATTATTACACAGATAACAAAAGTCACCAAAATAAGTTAATTAACTGTCATGAAGTTATTTGCTCTCGTGCTGTTGAATTACCGTGTGCTACGTTTACTCATGAACATGTCCGCCCCAACAGTAACGTTAGTCAGTCGGGTGTGACCCGCTGCAAGGTGTGTCGGTTCATAGCTACTTAATGCTATCTGTTAATTTTGCCATTGTTAGCTAACATAGCATTAGGATTAACATTAGCTTTCAAACGAAACTGTTATTTCATTATTTTATATATATTATATATTTATATTTGTATATTTATATAGTCTTAAAAGTTACAACCGGCTCTTTGAGTGCAACCATAATGCTGATGTGGCCCGCGATGAAATTGAGTTTGACACCCCTGGTCTAAATGATACAGATAGGCTATATGCTCTAGTTACCTGGCTAATTATTATGCAGACTGACATCATCGGACTTTCCCAGTACCCCATGTAGCAGTGATTATTATGATAAGGATAGGTATCCTTTGATTTGAGAAGTCGATACTACTTGGTACCAGGTTATTTTGGTAGGTACCTAGCCCTAAATATATATGTACATTGAAGAGAGAAATGGTGTCATTTACATTTTCAAATGCAGAAATGTATATTGGCTATTTGTTGCTCTGCTATAAAAAAGACTGCCATCATCCCTCAAAAAAACCTAATCTGTTGACCCGTAGAATATTTACTATTTGTGTTTATAGAAATACATTTTTGCATTGTATAAGTGTTTTTTGTGTTGCTCTTTGTTGCTGCAGATTGAAACGCGAACTCTGTGTGTGTCTGGAGTCTACGCTTTTACTGTGGGCTCAAATTTATGTGGTGAGAATACAATTGTATTTTGGTTTAACCCTGTCCCACTCGGTTATGTGATTGGCCATGTGTGATGTGTCACACTTTTTGAAATGCTTTTAAAACAGTTGTGTCACTACTGTTACTTAGACCTTCCCCATTTTATTATTGATTGATGTTTCATATTTCATTTTGACAGCTTGTCTTGCATTTTTGTCAGCATTTTCTCGTTTTACATTAATCCTTCTTTGTTTTCATTTCTCTTTTGCAGTGAATGGTGCTGCAAGTTCTCCAGAATGTTGCTGTGAATGTGGCGTTGTAAGGCCTCCCCTTCAGTTTTACCAAGTAGGTCCCAAATATTAAAACATTATCGAGTGAAACATAGATATTATGGGAATAATAATCGTTTTCCTTGTGTATATGTAAGCTGCCCCTGCACTTTTAGAACGTGGAATGCGCTCATAATTCATTTGAATAGATTTCATGTGACTAAAACCAGTTATCAATCCAAGAGCTGTATATTTAAGTGCCAGTTATGTCATTGTAAGGATCTTGTCTCGGAAAGGTATTACTGGGCTCACATTAATGCACACCTTAAGAAAAATGAGGTTGTAACTTGCATGTTTTTAGATTGCAACTTTCAAACAAATATCTACGGAACATTTAAATCCCACAGGAGCAGAAAACATAGTTCTTATTCAGTTACAGATTTTAAACCAGAAGTTGTGACATCAACCACCTTTGTTTCTCTGGAATCTGCGAAAAATACTTCAGATGATGAAATAGGTGAGGCATACTCTGATGCACAACCAGATTGCAGTGTTTATGCCCCGAATGACCTTCCAAATGTAATTGAACAAACTTTTGCAGCGGCTTTGCTAAAGTTAGAACATTTAACCCATGTACCAAGCACAGCAATCAATGATTTTTTGCTAGAGCTTCACCACTTAACTAGCTCTCTCTCTCGTTCCCACACTGATGGCGTTCTAGTTGATATTTTTCAGAAGCACAAGCTCCAGGTTGACAGAGCTATCATAGAGGAAATAACCACCTCTCTGTGCACTGGGAATCCTATAAATAAAGCCATAGAGAAGGGTGGTCCTTTGAGTTCTACATATCAACGTAAGAAATATTACAAGGCAAACTTTAACATTGTTGAACCAGTTGAATGTATTTTGGATGCTAAAGAGAACAAAACCTTCCAGTATGTCCCCATTCTTGAATCTCTACAGGTGCTGTTGAATAGGAAAGATATTGTGGACAAGTTAGTTTGTAGTCACGAAACGCAAAGGGAAACAGAGACAGCTAAAGAAATTGTGTACAAGTGTTTCAGGGATGGTCTGCATTGTAAGCAAAACAGTTTATTGTCAGGTCAAGAGTTAAGGGTATCTATTGGTTTGTATGTTGATGACTTCGAGGTCTGCAACCCTCTTGGCACCTCCCGTAAAACCCACAAACTTTGTGCTGTGTACTGGGTGCTGAGTAACCTACCCCCAGGGTCTCATTCCTCTTTGTCCTCCATTTACTTAGCCATTTTGTGCAAAACAGACAATGTTAAGACCTATGGCTATGACAAGGTTTTAGAGCCACTTCTACGTGATCTCAGGTCTTTGGAAGTTGATGGAATTTTTGTCCCACAACTTGGAACATCGCTGAAAGGTACAGTTCAGACTATTGCTGCAGACAATTTAAGAGCTCATGGATTAGCCGGCTTTGTTGAGAATTTTTCAGGCACCTATTTTTGTCGTTTTTGTACTGCAACAGCTTCAGACATTGCATCGAATGAGGTTAGAGCAGGAACTTTCAGCCTCAGAACAAAATAGGATCGAGGAGGAGGAAAATTTATTTAGGGAGGAATTTGGGCCTAGAGTTAAAAGAAAAATACCGTGATCACGTCACAAATTAAAATGACTGCAAGTTTTGTGTAGCACAAGTTCTTATTAAACCTCCTTGATAACAGAAACACACAGCACATACTGCTGGTGTTATGTCCCTACTGGTTTTCAGATTAACTGGTTTCCATATGTTGTGTTTACCGAACGCAGCAGTTGTGGTCTGCCTCTGTCACCAGATTCGTCACACATTCACAAACATATTATTGGCGATTTTCCACATCTCGTATCTACTGTGGTGAATATGATTGTATAAGTTAGCACATCAAAGCCGCCTAAAAAAAAGAAAGAAAAGTTTGTCAAATATATCTTTTGCAAGATCGCGTCGAGCTGGATTAGATCTCGGTAGAGCAAAATGCTTTCATCATTCACACCCAATATTCCATAGCAGAAATCAAATGCTGAGCAAACATGCATAGTGCATACAGTTATGTGATTGGCAGGTGCAAGTTTAATGAAACAAATGTGTCATGTCAGTGGGCCGTGTTGTTAAAAAATTGTTTCATTTTGTTTCAGGTTAGCGCAGAGTTCAAGCGGATTACAACTATGCCTCTACAGTCAAGGTTCCTGTCACAGCTTGACCTACACTCCGCAAGTCTGCTGAGGGTGTTCTCGAAACAATCGGGGCAGCAGGGCAAGAAGTTAAAAGATATGGCTGCCATGATGACAGTAAGAACTTTTTAACTGTGTGTGTATATATAGGTGTATGTATATGTGTGTGTGTGTGTGTGTGTGTGTGTGTATATAACATTTCCTTTTCGGCATTAGGTCAGTCTAAAAACAATTACAATGGTAAATTATCCCAAAATGTGACTACTCCATAGGTTCAATTTGAGTTAAAATGTCCCTATATTCTTTGTTTTAAACCTTAAAGAGCCTGTGACACGAGTTTCCCCCATCATCCAAACCCATCAATTTGAGTAAATATTGTCCCCTTGAAAACTGTTACTGAATTGATTTTGGATATTTGTACTTTGATTAATTAATCTGCCCTTCAATGTTGACCATCTTCTGGATCTTCTCGGGGATTCTTCAAGTCCCGCCGAATTACGTGTGACGTCATTGCGGGCACAGCGCTCCAGCTGCACCGTTCAGGATCCCAGCATCTGCATGTAAACGCACGATGGCGCACACAGCAGCAAGCTCAGACAGCGATGACAGTTTAATTTTGAACGTGTCTGAGAGCTCGAGTGGATCTGACTTTAATTATATTTGACTCGAGTGTTTCGTCAACAATGTGTTGCTTAAAATAATACTTCTGCATACAGTATGTGACACTGTAAGTGTTGCACGGCCAAATACGGCTGGAGAAGCTGACTCAGATAAGGAAATATATGATATATTATGATATTATATGATCGATGATCTGATTGATGGGATAATATGAATGATAAGTGCGACACGTCGACGTCTTCTCTGCATACGGCAGTTTAAACTGTATTTCCTAATCCTGTAATATGACTTGAGAGATTTAAACTCCGCACACTGAGTTGATCTCTTTTCTATAGACGCCGGAGGCGGGCAGCATAAGGTAAAACAAGTTATTAAGCCTTCCCAAACCTGAGCCTCACGCGCCGCCTATGGGGGATGTGATAGTGACTTATCCGACCGGCCCACTTCGGTACCGGCCCATCGGGATTCGTCCCGATGGCCAGTCCGCCACTGCACCCAGCCCACGTAAACTGTCAACGGGGGCAGCCTCGCTGCGGGGAAACGGTGGACCGAGAGTCCCGATCGGAGTGGGAATAATAATAATAATAATAATCCGTGCATTTTATCCATTAATTTCCCAACATTGTGGTAAAAACACACGTTTAATCCACGTTGGTGTACTACAACTACAAAAAGCATGGGTTTGTTTTCTCATCAGGAAATGCAGACCGGCTCAAACAAACGATTTTTAATCATCATCCTCACGATCATTTAATGTATCATATGTTCGCCGAATTGACATGAAAGCTCTGACGAATATGAATATACTGTAGTCAACTTCATTACGACGTTATTAACGTTCCTAAACTCAGTAATTCACCATTTCTACGCATAACAACACACTTTGTCCGTGTTTGGCTCTCTCGCCGCACAGTGAAGCGTTCCCGCATTGACGTCACTTCCGGCTTCCCCCAAAACCTCAAAATGAGTCGAAGGAATTTCCCCGCGATGTTCGAAATTATTGATATTTATCGGAACGGTATCGCAACTTCTTTTTTAAACTGACGGTTCGAGATGACTAGTAGCCAAATATTTCATTGCACAACAGTTGTTGGGATGCTGTCACAGGCTCTTTAAGGAAGACATCGATGCTGGCAGGGAGTGCCTCATTAAAGGACTCTGCATCTACCTCAATGAGGATCCTGAGGATCTGGTGAAGGAGTACATGGTGAGTGTGTAGTAGGCCACATTAAAAAAATAAGTTAGTTTGAACATGTTTTTAAGGAAAAAATAGCCTCGGTTAAAAGAACCTCATTTGACCAGATATACCAGACCAAATTACCAGACATTTTACATAGCTGTCTTCCTGAAATTGATATTGACCCTGATTTATAATTGGTTTTGTTAGAACAGGGGTCGGCAACCCCTGGCACGCGTGCCAGCATTGGCACGCGGCACCGTAACCAGTGGCACGCTAGGAATAAGTGGAATAAGTGTGCAAAAATATTTAAATTGTATTTTGGGATCCTGAACGAGGCCGCCGCCAGAGCGCGTCTCCCTGTTACCCGCAGAAGGAAGCCATGCACGCAACGCAGCCCCGCTCTCTTTATCTCCAGGTGACTTTCTGCCGCTTTCCTCCGTGGTGCTGATCGTTTCACCACAGAGAGGAAAGCACTTCACTAATTGCAGTACCCATAAGGAGCTGTACAAATGCCGCAGTTTCTGCGTGGCTGTGTATTTAGTTGAAAGCCCAGTGGCGATCTGATCATCTCTCATTGAAATAATATGCTACAAAGGGGCGGACTGGCCATCTGTGTGTTGAACTTTCCTGTCGGCTCCCAGACCGTAGTCGAGGAGTACAGACCTCTGTTTTTCTGCTTCCTCGTTTCACTTCCAGAAACATACACACGTTCCCTCACTGTCGCTCTACCATCCACAAACACGTATGCACAAGCCACACCTCTCTCTCTCTCTCTCTTAAAGGGACAGCGATCTCATCTCACTCTGCGTGACCTTAATATCATTACATGTGTGTTCTGGAGAATCACAGAACGGACAATCGTCCTTATTATTATGCCGTTTAAACCAATTATTTAAATGTGTTTGTTAAATTCGACATCATGTAAGTTGCACTGACAGGTCCACACACTGCTTCCCCGCAGAGAGGCTCCCCCGCCCTCCTGCTAATAGTTGACGAGCGTCAAGCTCCTCACCCCCCCCCCCCCCCCCCCCCCCCCCCCCACTTGATAATTCTCGATCGTTGGCACGCTGATAACAATTTTTTTTGAAAATGGCACTTCATATGAAAAAGGTTGCCGACCCCTGTGTTAGAATAAACATGGTCTATCAAGACTGAACATTGTGATTTGTGTTTTTCTGATTGCAGAGACACATTCAAATATGAATGCAATAGTCTTAAGGACAGCTCTAGCTTCCTCAGGCTGCAGTATCCTCCACCTGTGGGGTTTATATTACATTACATGGGGTGTATTATGAATCAGGAGTAGGACCTAATGCTTTGCTCATTAGTCTCCAGAATTTGTTTATTGTTTATTTGTTTATTACTGTTTATTCTCTCCAACCTTCTCCTCTTTTGAAAAGTCTGTGATATAAGATAAGATGGACCTTTATTAATCCCCGTGGTAAAATTCAGTTGTTCAAGCAGCAACAGGGTAAGCGTGAATAACAGGACAGCACAGATTCACACAGATTAATCAAATCAAGAAGAAAAAAAAGATTATGAAATAGGAGATGAGTAAAGAGTAAAATAACTGTCAGCATATATACATATTCGGTCATATAAATTATGAAGTACGAAATGAGTTAAAGTGAAAATGGACATCTGTACATATAGTGACATCTATCTACATATTTGGTCTACTACTAATATATTAACATGGGTTGTGGAAACGGTGTGTATTTATGTCCAGTGATTTTTTTTGTATACATTATTGATATATATATATATATTTACCAATAATAATTACCATTCACCTGTGTTTATTCACTCAATGTAATCTACAGTCTGTTAGCCAGGCTGGTGAAACCCACAGGTGAAAACAAACCAGGTCTTCTTCTTCGCAAGCAACTTTCTGCGTGCATTGTGCTAATTAGTGTAGTGCTACAGTGGAGTGTACCAGTATCGTCAAATAAGCTAATTGTGTCTTAATGAGATCTGAATAAAATAAATCTTATCCTTAAAGAAATGATTTGTCTTCCACCAGGACATGGCTGAGGCCAACACACTACGTGAGGTAGAGGGAACAACAGTGGGGATCTATGTTGCCAGAGAGACTCCCAGCAACGACTATTCTGATGTGGGGGTAATCCTCGAGGGTGTGGTGGTGCTTCACGATCTGGAGAGTGTGGCTCTTGCAGCTGCAATGCTGTTTGGACTCATGTAGGCCCTAAACATGAATTACCCGTTGAAGCTCCGCAACACCTTCGAAGTTCTTCAGAAGGTTATAATGGAGTTGGATGCATCTGACCTTTCAAAAAAAGGCCCAAAAGTTAAAAAGGAAAATGCACGAGTGAAGAGAGCTCACTGTCCATGTTCACGGCTCACTGTTCCTACACTGTTCCTGTAGTTGACTTAGATGCAGGTTTAGAGCTACAACGTTAAGGGATGTTCGCCAGCACATATACTAAGAGACAGACCCAGGGTTATGGTGCCTCGAAGCGGGCAAAATGTGAAGTTCACCACACCTTTTGTTTTGTATTTTACATGGCACTTCATTGAAAACAAATACAAATTAAAAAACACAAGTGGTCATTCATTAATAAAAAATTTTTAAATGAGCATCCCTGGACTGAGTGGTGCGGCTGGTTCGCCGACCACCATTCCAGTTATTGATGCAAGGGGATGCTCTTTATATATATTTGTTTTAGTTTTGTTTACCTATTGTAATGAAATTGCTAAACAATATGTAAGGTCCTTTTTAATATTTGTACTTCTCAAATTGGAGATTGGATATTTTAGAAAGACTTGAGCGATTCTTTAATCTCCAGGTTCTGGAATACAGGATTTTAAACAAAACCAATCGTTTTCAATGGAAAGAAAGTGGGTTATGTTTCGAGTGATCAAGAACAAGTGAATTGAAAAGTATTAGACAACAAGAACACATTTATTGCTGACATTTTAATAGTTTATTGTACTTTTATTTAAAAATCTGTTTCATATTTACATTAAATTATATTTCTGAATATAATGTATTGTTGTTCAATGATTTCATGATCAGTTTCACTTTATCCACCATGATGTGTTTCATCTCAGCTGTTTCAAACAGAATCAGACAGGATTTCCTTATTGATTATTATCATGATAAGTTATGTTCTATAAAACATCGGAGTACCCACTTTCTATTTGGACAACAACAACAACAACAACAACAATTAGTCTGCAAAACAATAACAATGTTATTTACAGGAGAATAATACATGATGTACTTATTGATTATGATCATGACAGTAAGTAATATCATTTTTAAATAAACATGTTATGATGAAATAAGTGTTATAACCATCTGGGAACTCATGTTTTAGTTAATTTGGGCAACAATAACATTTAATCTGTCAAAATAATACATGTGATTATAAATATTGTTTTAGAAAGTGGCCAGAATAAAATGTGTAGAATTAAAGAAGCTCTGCTGCTTTCTCTCTGAAGACTCGGGCACTACAAGAGAAACAACAACATGAATCAAAAGAAATATCCAAGACATATTTACTGCAGAGTTTACATATCAGTTCAGGTGAACGAGGATCCTCCTGAGCAGTGACAACCTCCATGGCTACACAGACACAGGAAGGAGCCGGAAGAAAGTCCAACATTTACAGAACAACTCATGAGAAGATGTTGAAGCCCCGCCCATCATGTTTGATTGACAGCTGATCTCTGCAGTGAAGACATGGCCAATCAGCTCTGAAGGACACACGGTGAGTTTAAGAAGTAGAAGAGTTCCTCCAAGGACTTCAGGCTATTTGAGTTTACAAAACGTAGCTGTGGTTCCATATTCACAATAAACCCCAACTCCAGCATGTAGCGGCTGAGTGAACGTGGTCTGGACTCTGTGGAAGAGAGCCATGGTTTCAGAGACGCTGTAGAAGGACAGAACACCTGCTCTGTGATCCAGGTACACTCCTACTCTGGAGGACAGAGGACCTGAGACGGGAGTGATGATACCGTTGTAACAAAATGAATAACTGTTTTGGACACACTCTAAGGACCAAGATTTTTCATTGTTTCCAAATAAACTTTCCCCCCCTGCTCTGCTGATATTCTTGTATGCGACTGCTACACGAACTGCTCTCCCTCTCCACTCCACCTCCCAGTAACAACGTCCACTCAGACTCTCTCTACTCAGGACCTGAGGCCGTACAGTGAATCTGTCTGGATGACTAAAATAAGACTGTTGTCTCATGAATATTGCTTTTCTGCACCCCTCAGATAATACCAGCTCTGTGTGTGCTGTGTTTGGATCCAGAGTGATCTCCTGTGAATATTTTAAGAACCCAGCTCTGGTGGTGGGCTCTGCTGCTGACAGTAAAACATCCACTTTAGTCGGTGAGACGTTGGTCCATTCCTCTCTCAGGACGTCCTGTAGTTTGTCTCTGACTGCTGACAGGGCCGCCGTCACGTCCTCAAAGTAGCTCAGAGGACGGATGTTGATGCTGGAGGAGTGTGTAGCTTCACTGAGGGCTGACAGTGAGGGGTAGCTGTGCAGAAACTGGTTGTGATCCTCTGTGTGAGACAGCAGCTTCAGCTCAGCGTCTCTCCTCTTCAGCTCCCTGATCTCCTGCTCCAGCTTCTCCTGGAGCTCTCTGACTCGACTCACTTCTCTCTTCTGCTGGGATCTGAGCTGCTGCTTCACATCAGAGCTTCTCTTCTGCATGAGACGGATCAGCTCAGTGAACGTTTTCTCACTGTCCTCCACTGCTTTATCAGCAGAGCCATTGACGGCCTGCACCTCCTGCTGAAGCAGCTTCACGTCCTTCTCTCCGTCCTGGATCCTCTGCTGGATGTTTAGTCGACTCCCCTCCAGCTCTCTCTGCCTCTCAGTCCTCTCTGCTGCAGCTGACACCGTGTCGTGGCCTTTGTGTTCGTCCACAGAGCAGAGATAACAGATACTCTGCTGATCAGTGCGGCAGAACAGCTTCATGACCTCGTCGTGACGAGAGCAGATGTTCTCCTGGAGCTTCTTGGAGGGCTCCACCAGCTTGTGTTTCTTAAAGACAGGTAATTCATAATGAGGCTGGAGGTGTTGGTCACAGTAAGAGGCCACACACTGCAGACAGGACTTACAGGCTCTCAGTTTCCTCCCAGTGCAGACATCACAGGCCACATCTTCAGCTCCAGCATAGCAGAGATCAGCAGGAGCAGCTGGGGGTCCAGTCTTCTTCAGCTCCTCCACTAAAGCTGCTAGCATGGTGTTCTTCAGCAGGACGGGCCTCGGTGTGAAGCTCTGCCTGCACTGAGGGCAGCTGTGGATCCTCTTCTCATCCTCTCCGTCCCAGAAGCCTGTAATACACTTCATGCAGTAGCTGTGTCCGCAGGAAGTGGTCACCGGATCCTTCAGTAGATCCAGACAGATGGAACAAGATATTAAGGTTTCCCGCTCCAGCTGAACTCCTTTCTGCGCCATTTCACCTCTCAGTGGCAGCGAGTGTGTGAGTTTCACTTCCTGAGAGCTGAAACTAGTGTGGTTATCTGAACAGCATGTGTGTGGGCGGTGAATGTGGCCTATCAGCTCTCGTACTTTACCCACATGTTGGTTACACCCCTCCTCCTCAGTGTGGATCTGAAGGGGAGGAACCAGGATATACAGAGTGGAGCTGGCTGTGTCTGAGAGCAGGAAGAAGAGGGAGGGCTTATCAAACAGCGCTCAGACTCTGACCTACACAGAGCCTCGGTTACAACCTGCTCTTCATTTGAAAAGAGCTTTTAGTTGTAAAATAAGTTGGGAAACTTACAAAATCTGAAGGGGGTTAAATACTTGTCTCCTCCACTGTAAATGTATCGCCTCAATGTCCTGAAATAGCTGATTGATTTAATAGTTGAATGTACAGTAAGTCGTTTTTTACAGTAAGTAGTAGTAGTACTATTGTGTGTGTGTGTGTGTGTGTGTGTGTGGGGGAGTAGAAAAAACTCCTTATCCTGTGCATTCACACTAAATATAAACCTGAAAACTATACGTCCTCTTTAATTGACACCAAAATGACGATTTGTGGTTGAAACCTTCTTTTAAATCTTTTCTTTTTACCCTCCAACAGATGTGTCTCAATGGAGAAGAAGAAACCTCAGATTCCTTAGAGTCCATCGAGGTGAGTTCCTCCGAGGAGACGTCCCCCGCTGTGTCCCCTTCCCAGGACCCCCCCCCCCCCCCCCACAGGATCCCATCACAGAGACACCCCTACCTAACGTGATCCAGGAGACTGAACCTCCTTCCTCACTCCCTTCCTCACCTCCTCCCCTCGTCATCTCCTTCCCTCCTCTCCTCTCAGAGGACCCTCAGACCTCCACAGACCCCCTCCCTCTCCTCCCTGAAGACCAAGCACACATAGCTCTGTTTGTGGACGTTTCCCCGAGCGCTGACCTCCTGAACGTCCTTCCACATGTGGACGCCTCTGCCTCCCCCCCTCCAGAGTTTCCTCACCCTTTCTCCACGGCAGCCCCCACCCTAAAGGTGCCTCTAAGCACCGCCCTCACCGGGGTCCCTGTTTGCGTCACGTTCCAGTTCTACACCCCAGAACCAGAACCCAGAGGAGACAGCAAGTGATCCAAAGAGACTAAGTGAAGTGTTTTGGCCGTGCTGCTTTCTGACAGAGGATCTGTGAGGGTCTGAACGTAATCTGATTTAAAATAAAATACATCATTGCGGTCTGGTTATTATGTACTTTATAACTCTATCATCTTTATTTTCCATTTCATTGTATTTTTGAATCACTTTTATTTTCACATTTTTATCAATGGTTTGTCAAACCCTTTGAAGTGTATCAGAGGAGCTCTAAAAGGTGCTATATCATTGTTTTAAATGTGATAATTGGTCATAATTTTATCGTTATTTTTACTTTACTTCCTTTATTCTACCTATTTCTATTATTAAGATTTAATCATTTATTTAATCATCATTTTGAATTCACTGTATTTTTACTTAAATGTTGTTTATTATGACTTTTATTTTCAACATTGTACCACTTTTTAACATCCTCGTGTTTGTCAATTAGTCGTCAAACACAGATTAATAACGTTTTTTTGTTATATCATCAGTTTTATTTTATATTTCTCTATAATTGTCGTTGATCATTATCCAATCCAATCCACTTTATTTCAGCACATTTAAAAACAACAGAGTTGAACAAAGTGCTGTACATCAACAACTGTATACAAACACAGCATAAATACATAAAAAACAGACCGGACATGAAACAAATTAAAACACGAGACGATGAAACCAGACCAGAAGCCACAGACTGAGAAACTCTCCTCCATGACGTAAAAACAATACGAAACACTAGGAAGATAAAAACCCAAATGTAAAAGCCCAAGTGTCACCTGGTCTGTAAATGCCACGGAAAAGAAGAGGGTTTTTAAAAACAGGCAGAGTTGGAGCAAGTCTAACCTGGAGGGCAATTCGTTCCATACGTTTGGAGCTGCAACAGCAAAGGCTCCGTCTCCTCGCTGCTTCAACCTCGATGTAGGGACGACCAGAAGGAGTCTGTCAGCAGACCTCAGTGACCGTGTGGGTGTATGGTTTTAAAAGATCTGCCCGGTACGGTGGGGGGGCTAAACCGTTTAGGGCTTTGTGTGCAAACAGTAACATTTTAAATTGTGTTCTAAAACTGACTGGTAGCCAATGTAAAGAGGCGAGTACAGGCGTAATGTGTTCACGCTGCCTGTCCTTGTAAGGAGGCGTTGCAGTAATCCAGTTTAGTGGATATAAAACAATGTATTACTTTCTCAAAGTCATTCAAAGAAAGGAAAGGCTTGCTCAAATTCTTTATGAGTTGTTTTATTTTACACCACTTTTAATATCCTAATTGTTGTTTGTCAAACACAAGTCTAAATATCCGACTCCACTTGGCTTCACATTTATTACATTTCCTTAAATCTGTGTTTTATTCGTTATAAATGGTGCTAATGATGGAGCTTTATGAGCATCTGAAAATGTAATCTGATAAAATGTCATTATCTTTGTCAATAAATCATTCCGAGGACAATACAGTAACACAAGGTCTTCGTAAAATTAATACAAGTTAATGATTAATGGAAAAAGGCAAGACTGGGAACAGATCTCCATAGCAACAAGACACAACGCCCGATCACAGTGGTGACCATTGCATGTATGATATGTGTAATGTGTATTTGTAAAGCGCTTTGAGCATCTGGAAAAGCGCTATAATAAATGTAAGGAATTATTATTATTATTATTATTATCAGTGATTCCTTTTGAATCTGGAAGGTAAGACTTCTGTTATTTTCTTTGAGCTTTGATTACAGCGGAGTGTCTGAGGGCTGGGTAAGATATTTACACTATGTAACACTTGCACTCCTATTGGCTAGCGCTCAAACACAGTTGTACGTGATAGGTTAAGGGGCGGGACATCTCTAAGAAGTTGACCAATCACAACAGAGCCGAACCTGAAACGCCTCTATTGGACTCCTGACATTCTAGTTATCTTTTAAAGCTGTCAGCTATATTTGTTTATCTATAACTAACGTGTTTTGTGAAACATGTCACAGTAGAGGCACAAGCTACAACTAGGAAATGCATTTCCTGCTGAAAATGCGTACAAATGCTGTAAGCTGTGCACATGTGTTGCTGAATTGAGCTGAAAATGCAGAAAAGCGGAATATTTTAATCGTTGAATGGTGACTGGAGCTGCTGTTAGCTACAAACTGCTGAACTTAGCGGAGAAATGCAGAAAAGTTAAATGATTTGAATCAAAATGGTTGCAGCTCAAATGCACTGACTTTGTTGAAAGCTTGAAAGTGAAATGTTAAACTGTTAGATTAGGACAAATAGTGATGAAGCTTAATATTTCAAAGAAAAGTTGAAAAGGTATAAACAACTACAGTACATACAAAAATATGTTTTAGTGAGGGAGGTGTCAGACTGAGTGACGATGAACACTGTGCTTTGTTTCAGGAGGAAAACTTAGTTATAGGTTGCTGTCGATTAGTCAAAAAAATCAGCTCCTATCATCTATCCTTATCGTCTATTCTTTGACCTCTGTGTGAAACGTCACAGGGTTAAGGGATAGTGGATAGGAGATTTCAAAAGGCCTTAGGAGAAGAGACTGCGGTGCTTTGAGAATCCGACTGCACTTTCACTGTCCGACGTGTTTATGATGCGCCAGCAGACGTCCGTTGTGCGTCTGCTGCTGTGGGGAAACTATGGAAACTACAGTTTTCTATACAGCGGAGTCCACCCCCACTCAAAATACCTTCCCACGCCTCTGCATGCCTATACAGCTGAATGCTGCGATTACCATCTTGTTCAGCAAAACGCCTCACAAACTTATTAAGATCCAAAGCTTTAGTGCGTTTTGATTCAATGTTGAGTACAGCCAAACTTGACAGTCTCTTCTCTGTCATTGAAGACCGCAAATACCTCATTCCTTCCGTCTACTTGGGTCCGAATCTATGGTCCGAATGCTTCTCGTTTTGCTCCGTCCCGTTTAAATGAAATCGCCGCCAATCATATTTCCAAGCAAGACGCGTCTTGTGCTGCATTCACTTGCACGCGGACATTAGAGACTTTCTCTCATAATTAGGCGCGTTCACACCGCAGTACTTTTCCCACTTTAGTTCCGATATAGTTCCGAAATGTTGCGTTCAGACCACAAAGAGCCGGAACTAAAATGTGTTCATGAGAACCTTTTTACCCTCTTTTCTGTCAGTCCCAGCAGCTTCTACTGAAGAAGTTGCCACCCCATGCCACCCGGTAGATCCGCCCCTGGTGGCCTGCCAGTAAACCCAAAGCAGAAGAAGAAGAAGTGACGTCAGCGGCTTCATTTGACTAATCTTCCCCCAGGGACTTATTCCGGTGTGAACGCGATCTGTACTTAGTTCATGAGAACTAAAGAGTTCTCATGAACCTTTGTGGGGAAAAGTACTGCGGTGTGAAAGCGCCTATGTTCTTTGAAACCAAATGTCTCTCAGAGGGGCGTGGGGAGGGGCTCCTTATTTTCATCTAAAGTAACAGACAGAGAATCAGCACTTTGGAAACAGGGCTGAAACAGAGGGGATTGTGGGTAATGCTGCAATGATCTGTTTGGTGTTTGGAGCCAATCAGAGACATGTTTTATATATATCTGAGAGCTATAATATATTGATGAAAAACAGTATAATTAATAGGGGACCTTTAAATCGATGAAATGCAAATGATTTTATACTCCATCCCCTCTTCCTCTTTCTTTTTATTCGTTTCATTGGCTCCCCTCCCCTCTCTGCATCTTCCAATGACTCACACCTCCCCCTCCCCCCCCTGCGTGTCGTACGTTTTCTCCCCCTTCTCCTCCCACCTCCCGTCCCTCTGTCTCTCCCTCTCATTCGCCCACATCCTCTCGCTTTCTCCAGCAGGCTTCCAACACTCTGCAGGTAATGTTGAAAAAGATTGATCTATTATGTCTTCAATCCCTCCTCCTTTTTTCCATCTCCTCCTGCTCTGTGTTTTTTCCCCGTCTCATCCCTCCATTGGTCCTCATTCTCTGTCACTGCCTGAATCAGCAGAGAAATTGAACTGGTTTGTGGTCCGGAACAGGTTGACAGTAGGTTCATAAATAGGTATGGATTATTAGCTTTTGATTTATGTTTCCTTCTCTGTGTAACCGAGGTGTATATGTGTGTGTGGGTGTGTGTATATGTGTGTGTGTGTGTGTGTGTGTGTGTGTGTGTGTGTATGTGTGTGTGTGTGTGTGTGTGTGTGTGTGTGTGTGTGTGCTAGCATCTTTTCCACAGGCTGTCATCCCTAAGGCTGCGTCACTATCATCACAATGTTCGGCAGAGAGTGTGAAGTCCTTGTGACTGATGGAAATTGAGGCTGTTAGCTTAAATTAAATGCATTTTTGACATTGGCTATTTTCTATTTTCATCTGTCTCTTTGTACACCGAATCCCTCGCTCATCCTTTTTCTTAACAACCCTACATATTAAGATGATTATCATGTTGGTGTATTAGCACTGCGTTGTCATGTATGGCACAAATGTTTAAATAAAGCTATTTTCTTTCTTTTTTGTGCAGGATGTCTATAGTTAATATTGTTGCCAGGGAGATCCTGGACTCCAGGGGAAACCCCACTGTGGAAGTAGATCTGCACACTGGCAAAGGTACAGAAAAACCCATTCAAAATTCCTTCATTTTATTTTGTATTTGTTCTGTCAGCTGTGCTTTTGCTTGACAGTGAACCTTGTCTAATGTTAACTTTGGAAAAGCATCATGGTTAGGGTAAAACAGCTTTCTCTTACCCTCCTTGACCGTTTACCCTTCGACTTACAAAGATAACACGTCTTTTCCAGGTGTGTTCAGGGCTGGAGTTCCCAGCGGTGCGTCCACCGGTATCTACGAGGCTCTGGAGCTCCGTGATGGAGACAAAACTCGCTACAAGGGCAAAGGTGAAGGCCATGACATGTCCTCTGTGCTTCTGTCTCTCCTCTTCTACTTTTGCCATGAGCATTTTAGTCTGTGGTTTTGTCACGTGAAAGAGGACAAACTCGCATATCTCTATTTTCCTAGGTGTAACCAAAGCAGTCGGTCACATTAATGACACACTTGGACCGGCCCTCATCCAGTCTGTGAGTACCAGTGCAGAAATATGATCGATTTAAAAGGACAATTCATAAAAGAAACATTCTTAAGTCCTTGTGCACATACTGTATCTGAAGTATGTGCACAAGGACTTAAGAAAGCCCAGTGAACAAAAACACATGTTAAGTTTTGAGAATGAGTATATATAAAGTGTAGTTATACCCGTTTGTACAAAGTATGGAGTTCAAACCACCCTTAGCAATAAAACAATGTGCTGCCTTGGTCAGAAAACATGACTCAGCAAGCAATTCAGAATATGTCACATGCGTTGTAAGAGCCAATGACGCACATATACTTGAGAGAAAATGTTCTCTTGGTATCACAGATTAATGCAGTTGTTTAATATCATTTAAATTAATATTTCCATTTTTGTATAGTTTTGTATTTACTGATAATCGTAGACTACATTAAGGCTATGATTCTTTTTACTAAACTTCTGTTGCTATGCTATATTTTATTATTTATAACAGGTAATAGTGCCTTTACACATCTTTTAGTGCGCATGTCCAAAAGGAGTTCGTACGCTAATAATGTGTTGGAAGTCTTCACGTTTTTGACCGTGTAATCATGTTTTAGTGTTTCAACGCAGTTTTTTTGCATAAACTATTGAATAATTGAGTCTGTAGTGGAACGGGCGGGATGTAATTTAGATGGAAATGACCTGTGACGATGTAATTTACTTTCATTGAACCCTCGTTCAAGATTCACCTGCCTAACGTGCGCATACATCGGGTCTTTAAAATGAATTAAGACTCTTTGTTAAGATTAAGATAAAAGGCAGGCTCATTAGAATACACTGCCCCGATCTGAGTATCTTCACAAACGGATAGAAAGCTATTCTTCTTGAAAGCCAATCAGAGCAGATCGGGCATTTGTTAGCTTAAAGAGAAAGGCTCTGAAATAGAGCGTTTCAGACAGATGGTGAATATAGCTATATTTAGACACACAGTGTGAGAAAATAAATGTATTTTTTGAACATTAACCCTCCTATTGTCTTCGTTTTCTCCCCTTTAATTTGACCGGTCCTGTTTTAACTGCTATTGCATTAACACAAAAACCATTAATCATCACCAAATTTCATTTAACACCCTTTCAAACTGTACATATTGACAGGAGGGTTAAAGCAAGTAAACGTGTTATAGTAGAATCCCACAATAACAGCATGACCTTGACTGAGCACGATATGTCACCTTTAAAGCATAAAATGGCTGAACAACGGCATGGTGAAGGTCTCTGACATGTTGTCTCTCTCTCAGGGAATCAATGTGTTGGAGCAGGAGAAGCTAGACAACATGATGATCGAAATGGACGGCACTGAAAACAAATGTAAGCCTCGCTGGCATCTCATGTGTGGTGATGGCATGTTTGTGTTATCACGTGTTTTCCGCACCAGTGGTCCCTGCCTGCAACACCCATGGGTTGTGTGTTGTGTTTTCTCTCCAGCTAAATTTGGGGCCAACGCTATTCTGGGAGTATCTCTGGCCATATGCAAAGCTGGTGCTGCAGAGAAGGGAGTCCCCCTGTACCGCCACATCGCTGACCTGGCAGGAAACGAAGAGTTGGTCCTCCCAGTGCCTGTGAGTCCTCTTTTTATTCTGAGAAGATGCAAAGGAGTGGTGCAGTGATGATGCATCTGTGTAGGCCAGCGGGGTCAAACTCAATTTCAAATCAAATCAAATCAAATCAAGTTTTATTTATAAAGCACATTTAAAAGCGATTTTTGGTCGAGCCAAAGTGCTGTACATGCATTAAAAACACTTATAATCACAATAAAAGACAATAATTTACAACAGATATAAAACAAACACAGGGAATAGTCAGGAGTCGTGCTCCGCTCTGACTAGAAGGCCTGAGAGAAGAAGTGGGTCTTAAGTGTGGATTTAAAAACCCCTAGGGTCTGGGCCGACCTCACGTGGAGGGGCAGAGTGTTCCAGAGCCTGGGGCCAGCTGCTGCGAAGGCTCGGTGCCCTCGGGTTTTGAGCCTGGTCTTGGGCACTACCAGCAGCAGATGGTCAGCAGACCTTAAAGCTCTGGCTGGGGTGTAGCGCTGGAGGAGTTCAGCTATATAGGCCGGAGCCAGCCCATTTAGTGCTTTAAAAACAAATAAAAGGATTTTAAAATCAATTCTGTACCGAACTGGAAGCCAGTGCAGTGAGGCCAGAATTGGGGTGATGTGGTCACGCTTTTTATGGCCAGTCAGCAAACGTGCAGCTGCGTTCTGGACTAGCTGCAGGCGTTTAATTGATGCCTGGTCCATACCCATATACAGAGCGTTGCAGTAGTCCAGTCTCGAGGTCACAAAGGCGTTAATAACCCTTTCCAGGTCTTTAAAAGATAAATACGACTTGGTTTTGGCCAAAAGTCTTATTTTAAAAAAGCAGGATTTGACTACGCTGCTGACCTGCTTGTCGAATTTAAAAGTACTGGAGAAGGTCACCCCAAGGTTCGTGACTGAGGGGAGGATGTTTTGTTGGAGGGAGCCCAGAATATCAACCTGGGAGGCTGGAGGTTGGGGTCCAAAAAAGATGACCTCAGTCTTGCTTTCGTTGAGGTTTAGAAAGTTTTTGCTCAGCCAGGATTTTATCTCAGTTAAGCAGTCCATCAACTGTTGTAATGAGTGTGTGACACTTGCTTCGAGAGGGAGATATATCTGTACATCGTCGGCGTAGCAGTGGAAGGGAATATTATGTTTTGTGAGAATTGAGCCTAGGGGTAGTAAGTACAGTAGGAAAAGGATGGGGCCCAGAATCGAGCCTTGGGGAACCCCACAGGTAAGAGGGGCTTTTGCAGAGGAGAAGGCACCTAGCTGCACAGCGAAGCTACGGTCTGTCAGGTAGGACCTGAACCATGCAAGGGCAGAGCCTGTGATGCCAGCGGACTGTTCAAGCCGTGACAACAGGATGCTATGGTCCACAGTGTCAAAAGCAGCTGTCAGGTCTAACAGCACCAAGACAGCTGGGCTACCTGAGTCGGCGGCTAGGAGCAGATCATTAAAAACTCTTAAAAGGGCTGTTTCAGTGCTGTGCATGGGTTTGAAGCCAGACTGAAACTTTTCGTGGATTCCATGCGTGGTTAAAAAAGACTGCAGCTGGGCGTAGACTACTCTCTCCAGGGCTTTTGATAAAAAAAGGTAGCTGGGAAATGGGCCTAAAATTTTCGAGAAAGGAGGGGTCGAGATGTTTCTTTTTAAGTAATGGCTTAACCACGGCATGTTTGAAGGCAGCAGGGACACATCCTGAGCTAAGGGAGGTGTTTACAATTAATAAAATACTTGCTCCAACTGAATCTAAAACGTCTCTGAGAAGGCGAGAGGGAATGCTATCTGAGGTGCAGTTTGTCGGCCGCAGGTGCTTGACCACATCCGAGAGAGAAGAGAAGGATACAGGCTCAAAGTGGTCGAGGACAGCAGGGCACAGAAAGGGAGCAGGATCTGGGGTAGCACTAGTGTGAGCTAGCCTAAGAGCAGATACCTTTTCAATAAAAAATGTAAGAAACTTATCACAGAGAGTAGTCGATGGCACAATAGAAGAAACATCACGGGGATTAATGATCGAGTTGAGGACATTAAAAAGAACCTGAGATTTATGGCTGTTTTTGGAGATTAACAGAGAGATGTGCTCTGTTTTGGCTGCTTTGACTGCCGTCTGGTAGTCAGACAGGGAAGCACGAAGGATTTCTAGGGAGACATGGAGTTTATCCTTTTTCCATTTTCTCTCTGCACGCCTGCAAGCGCGTCTGAGAGCACGAGTACAGTCATTGAGCCACGGCTCTGAGAGCACTTTTGTGCGTCTAAGCGTAAAAGGAGCAACAGAATCCAGTGTTAGTGTGCATGTAGAGTCAAACATGGAGATAAGCTCATCAGCATTAAAAGCACAGTTCACATCTAATTTACAGATCGGAGAAGCATTAAAAGCATCAGAGAACTGTGAGGCAGTCAAGGGGTTAATCGAACGCACACGACGCGCAGGGGGCACGTGATTCGACTCCTGCGGAAGGGATGGAGGTTGTAAACAGAACCGGTAAATGGTCTGAGATACGCGTTGCTGCACATATTTCATCCACAGATACAGACAGTCCAAACGATAATACTAAGTCCAAAGTGTGTCCTTTTTCGTGTGTTGGGCCAGCCACGGACTGAACGAGACCAAAAGAATCAAGGAGATTTAAAAAGTCCCTAACCAGAGGTTTGGACTCACAACACACATGGACATTGAAGTCTCCGGAGATCAAAACACGATCATATTTCACCATGATCCCGGACAGAAAGTCAGAAAAGTCATTTATGAAATCCTTATTGCACTTTGGCGGACGATACACGACTGCGCAGAGTATAGGCGAGGCCGGGATCAGTTCAAAAAGCTGCAACTCAAAGCTAGCATAGGTAGTTACAGGGTGAAGCAATCGGCATTGGAGGCTAGCTCTAAACACTGATGCTATGCCCCCACCAAGGCCGGTGGCACGGGGGGAACTGAAGAATGTACAGTCAGGAGGAAGAAGTTCAGAGAACGGTGTATACTCGCCAGCGTGGACCCAGGTCTCCGTCAGGAACATAAAATCCAGCTCACGGGAGGTGAAGAAGTCGTTTAGCAGGAACGTTTTGTTTGCTATCGACCTAGCATTTAGCAAAGCCATACAAAGTTTTTGCTCCGGGCTTGCCGACGGTGGAGTGCGTCTCAGCTGACGAAGATGTGCGTGTTGAACGCCGCGTGGGCCGGGAGCAGTCAGTCGGGCAGGAGGAGCTGCCAGCGGGCCCAGCAGAGTCCGCAGCTCCGGAAAAACAGGGCGAATCCACCGATTCCGCACATGACGTGCAGCGGGAGGGCCATGACATCTGAGACGTGGATAAGTCCCAGAAGAAGCCGTCAGGTATGCCTTCAGATGGACCAGTGCACCACCACGCTTTCCCCGTCGTCTAAAGCGCTTTCGGCGAGGCAGGATGCAGGGCAACCGGCGCAGGTAGGTGGGTATATCCAACAGTAGAGGGGGGGGGGGACGATTTATGGTTGCCAGATGTAAGTTTGGGCAGCAGTATCAACTCCAGTGAGGGTCTGAGGTGGAGGAGGGCTTGGCGATCATAGACGAGCAGAGCAGAGACATTCTGACAAACATAAAACAGAAACAGGATAGCTAAAGGTAGACAGCTGAGCGAGCGGCGAGCCGACACAGGCGCCATCTTGAATCACGTCACGTCACGTCTCTCTGTCGCGGGACTTCAATTTAATCGCGGGCCACATCAGCATTATGGCTGCACTCAAAGGGCTGGTTGTAACTTATATATAAATATATAAAATAATGTATTATATTACATTGTTGCCTCTGCATTGGATTATTATTGGATAGGGTAATAACTTCATAATTAACTACGTCTGAAAGCAGAAGTCTAGGGCAAATAATTGCAAGTCTCTTCAGTGAGAATGTCACAAAATGATTTAAAAAGAAAAGCTGGAAAAAAAAGTCAAAAACAGAAGTGACATTTAAAAAAAAGTAACATTTTTAAGAAAGAGTCAAATTCTGAGAAAGGAGGAGGCATGTGGCACAGTGGATAGAGCCTTGGTGTTGGGATCAGGGGGTCACAGGTTCAAACCCCGCTGCAGTCAGCATGTCGTTGTGTCCCTGAGACACTTCACCCCAAATTGCTCCTGTGGGGATTGCCCACAGTATTGAGTATGTAAGTCGCTTTGGATAAAAGCGTCTAACAAGTGACATGTAATAATAATGTAATAAAAAAAAGTCTAATTTGAGATGCATTGTGGGACATGTAGTTTATGGGCAAAATGCTTCTGTAAATCATCATGTAACCGTATAATAAACATTATATTCTTTGCAAGCTCTTATGAGGCCACATGAAATGAAGTCAAGGGCCGGATTTGGCCCCCGGGCCATGAGTTTGACACCCCTGATGTAGTCTGACCACGAAGTAAGCAGTGCAAGGGGTCACTCGACATGAAGCCAATACGATTTTTCCATTGGATATTGGATTATAGCTGTAAAATAAGATCTGTGGAAAACACACGTTTATGCTACTTAGATGTTTTGTTCAATCACCACAAGCTAAAGCTAATAAGCTAACAATAGGCTATAAAGGAACTACAGCCACGTGTGCATCACCACTGCTAAGCTAAAGATGGCTAACGTTTGTTGTGATGACGTTTTAGTAGTCTCATGTCGTCACTTGATAGAAAACTCTCTTTTTAAGACACATAGAAGCTTCAGACATTCATGTCGAACAAAACGTGACCATCTCATAAGCTTGTGTCAACCACAGACCTTATTTTCACCAAAAACCATTGCCTGCAAGACAAGGGAACCCAGGAGTGCTAAGATGCTGACTCATTCCTGCATTGAGGACTCATTCCTGTACCCCTCTATTCTTACAAACACAATCCCATCCGTGTTATCGGTCCCTCACTCAGGCCTTCAATGTGATCAACGGCGGCTCCCATGCTGGGAACAGGTTGGCGATGCAGGAGTTCATGGTACTTCCTGTGGGGGCGGAGTCTTTCCGTGACGCTCTGCGGATGGGGGCGGAGCTCTACCAGACCCTGAGGGACGTCATCAAGGAGAAGTACGGTCAGGATGCTACCAACGTGGGGGATGAGGGAGGGTTCGCCCCAAACATACAGGAGAACAGGGAAGGTAAGCAAAGACACATGTTAAATATTCTCTTTTTTATTTCTTAATCGTTTAACCTTTATTAGAATGCATTTTTTACTATTATCTTTTATTTGTATTTCTGTTGTACCTATATGTTCACTTTGTTTTATGGGGCTTTATGTTATGTTGTTGCATTGACTCAGTTGTCTTGTGTCTTATCCGTCAGAGATTATTTATTGTATTTTATTTTTAATATCATACATTTGACGTCCTTGGGTTATCAACCTGATCAAATGTTATATTTGCTGCATGTACCTTTTAAAGTTCTTAACAAATAATCTGAGGGGAATTTCTGATGTGTCATTTTGTAAAGCACTTTGAGCTGCATGTGTTGTATGAAAAGTGCTATATATAAATAAAGCTTTATTACCATTACCTTGAAGAGATTGTTTGGATGTGTTGAAGTGGGGCTGTATGAGGAGGCCCTTATCCATAGTTTGTCCCAACATTAGAGCATTCCTTACAATCTCCTTCCAACACTCATAAGTTTATGCTGTATTTATAATAGTTGCACCTTGTTGTCAAACTGCACTTTAAGACAGGGAACTGTAGCCATTCTTATTGCTTACTAAAAAACCACACGACTCATTTGACATAAATAGTAATTCTACCTCGCAGAGCACAGGAGCCTCCCAGTGCCTCCATCATTTAGTTTTGTTGTTATTGTCAGGATTAGGTGTTGTTGGGGAGATATTTTCCAAGGCCCATAACTTTGACCCAGTTTATCAGTTCAAAGTGTCCTGACTGAGCACACGCACCTCGTAACCTTGGCTGCTGTGCTCTCAGTGTTTTGTCTCCCTGTTCCTGCCTGTTGGCGTCAGCTGATAGAGGTGTTATGGTTCTATCTTGTTATGCAGCATGTTGATTATTCTCTCTGAACTAGCTAAATACACGGGTCTGGGGTAGAGTTCTTCAGAATTGACGTGGCAACTCTACCGTGAAGTCAGAACCTCTGGCTCTTGGACTTGTGATGTGAATTCTCCGGCCGAAGCTCCAAATAAACCATCAGTGTTTGACTTCAAAGCTCCTGCTCTTCCCGTGTCTCTTTCCTGAGTCGGTGACTCCCGCTGCATTGCTGCACAGAAGTTTCCCTTACAGGTGTCTTTAAGGATTTGTTAGTATGCACCTGTGTTGTAGTCAAGTCACCAACTCACGAGTCCAAGTCACTCTAGGGTCACCACTCTTCGAGTCCGAGTCCAAGTCCGAGTCACCAAGGGAGAGTCGTAGTCGAGTCCGAGTCAGAGTCCGAGTCAGAGTCCGAGTCGAAGTCGGAGCGTCAATGTAAAAGTCGGGTTCGAATCATCGTGGGGGGAAAAATTCACGAGTCCGAGTCCAAGTCATTGTGCGCGAGAATTCACGAGTCCGAGTCGCGTCAATCAGTGGGCGAGTCGGAGTCGAGTCGGAGTCGTGTCGGAGTCGAGTCACGAGTCCCGAAAATCGGCACTCGAGTCCGAGTCCGGGACTCAAGTACTACATCTCTGGTATTCACCCAAGTCTGAAAAAACACAAATAAACTAACCAATGGAGAGGTCATATCTACATCAACATCGGTACATCTGCTTAGCTTCCATGCCTGTACTTCTTCCTCCTTCCCAGAGCTGGGGGTTTAGCGACCAACATCTACCGTAGGAAACAACCCTGCATTTTGATAATAATTTCCTCTTACATATACTTCATATATAACTCCCCCCTTTAAAAGCCTGTGATTTGACATCTTTCTGCTTCTCTCCGTCAGCCCTGGAGCTGATAAAGACAGCCATAGAGAAAGCGGGCTTCACAGACAAAGTGGTGATCGGGATGGACGTCGCTGCTTCAGAGTTTTTCAGCGAGGGCAAGTACGACCTGGACTTCAAGTCTCCGCCCAACGCCGCTCGCAACATCAGCGGAGAGGAGCTGGCCAGCATCTACCAGGGCTTCATCAACGACTACCCAGGTGTGTGTTCTTGTGTGTGTGTTCTGAAACAAGTCCAACATGTCTCAGACACACTCTCACACCTGGGAGTAGTTACACAGAGGGGAGAATTCATCATGGACCTTTAAAGTAACAATATTTCTCCTGGCACAGGTCTCATGGAAACACAGCATCACTGTTAACATCTGATTGGATCTCTATCAGCAAATGGACACACTAGCTTGTTTTCTATATTTCTACACCTGCCATATTTCTTTCATCACCTTTTTTTATGGGGAAACTAAGTGAACAAGAGAGCTGGATGTCTCCTCTGACTCCCGGGCTGTTAAAGAGGTTTTAATTATGCGCTACAGCGAACATTTGGCAAGCAGGGACCTCCTCTGATGTGGGTATTTACCCCGTCAATGGTGTGCTTCCTGCTTGTGTGGGTGTGTGTGTGAGTGCATTTCAAGGCATTATATCACCGCTGCTTAGTGCTATTGACTTGTCGAGATAACAAAGGGGTCTCAAAGGCTGTGTTGTTAGACATTATTTTTTAAAACCATCTGTCTTTCTTTCAGTGGTGTCTATTGAGGATCCTTTCGACCAGGACGACTGGCCGGCCTGGTCAGAGTTCACAGCCTCAGTGGGAATCCAGGTACGCTTTCAATTCAATAAAGCTTTATTGTCCCAGAGGCGCAATTCTGGTGCAGCATAAAAAGAAACATGGGAAAATGTAGTGGTACATGAGACCACAACAAAGGCATTTTCAACAACAAGTAATAAGAAACATACTCTAAGGTTAAGCTCAGTGGTTACAGCTGCGGCAGACGCAGGTTCGAATCCTGCTTCGACTCTTTGACGCATGTTGTCCCCTCTATCTTCCTCTTTCAACACCCTCACTCTCCAATAAAGGCTTATCGGACCCAGAAATAATCAAAGTTTATGTTAAATTCAAAATAAATCTTAATCTTTCAATAGTTATTATTTCATTTTCTTACTATTGTATTCACTATAAAAATGAATGTTAATGCCCCCATCTGGCATTTCAGACCACCATGCAAGTTGCTGTCTGGGTCTAGTTTAATATGCAACTCCATTTATACATTTAATAGGGAATTCCTGCTCAATCTCTCTTTAAAGGGCCCATGTCATGCTTTTCTGGTTATTACCCGTCCCCTTGTGTGTGATGAAGGTTTTTCTGCATGTGAACAGTCTGCAGAGTCACAAACCCTCCTACCCTAAAACTCTAACACAGGAAAGACCTGTCTGCTGCCCCAGAACGCCTCGTTGGACATTTCTCTTTTTCCATTTGTTTCTTCCGGGATCCGCATGACGTCATGCGGATCCAAAATGGACAAATCCGCGGAGCTCCTCACACACCAGGACCTTTAGCGTAAATGTTCAACTAACAGGGAGTCCCATTGACTTGCATAGAGCTCCCTGAACGCTGGTAATAGACGAGTTGGGATGGCGGAAAATGCTCGCAGACCCATTCTCACAGCGTTATAAACCTTTTTCTTTCTCAGTATCAAACCACACTTATTGTTTTTACTTCGGCTGTGAGTGTTTGTGTGCTCAGGATGAGTTTCGCTTGTTCTCGCTGTATCGCCGACCCGGAAACCACACCAGTAAGCCAGCTCACTGAGCAGCGAGCCTCGCAACGTCCCGACCAATCAGAGCACACTGGGCTCACAGGTAGGGGGGGGGGGATACAGATGCTGTATGAGAAACCAATGTGAGTTTGGAAAATAGCACAATATAAATGTATTCTAGTAGACCTCAACAATGGAATTATAATCAGTAGAAATGGCCATGACATGGGACATTTAAGCTAAGGGGTCCTTTTCCTGAAAAACGATGAAGACCCCCTGCTTTACAGCAGCAAGGAAGACACTAAAAAGGTTAGGTTTAATAAAGTTAAACATCAGTTTACGAAAATGCCATGAGAAAAAAACGTTTTACTTTTTATCTGGGGGTGAATTAGTAACTAAGATAAAATGAGAAACTTTCTTAATTATTAACAAAAAAACGTGTTGCAGCAGCATAAAACAAAACAAGACATTGCACATAATAACAAATTAAAAGAGTAGAAATAAACAATTCTATAATATAAACATCTCAAAATAGGAATAGAAATAAACCAGCATTAGAGAGTAAGAAAAAATGTACAGATGACTGTGAAGATAACACATCTATAAACTATGTCACCTATAAACTATCTAACAAATAAAAACACTACAAAAAAAGAGTACAATTGAAAAGTATTTGCACTTCCAGCCATACATTTTTTTTTCAAATGGAAGATGCAGTGGTCCAGGTATTCTCATTTCAGTGGCAGTATGTCTTTAAAAAGCTGCATTCTGCCATGTCCATACTGAAACTCAATAGGGTATTTTATTGACCTTCCTCGCCCTGAGTTTACAGTGCAGGCTGATCTATGCGTGTAATCAGTGGAGCTCCCAATGCGCTGTCAATGGAATATAACTGGATTTACACACGTAGGCCGACAACAGACTTCCTGGGCAGTGTGGACCTGATGCTATCTCTGTGAGGAGCAACGTGCACTTTAATCTGTCGGTAACTGTGTTTTTATAAACCGTGCAGGTGGTGGGAGACGACCTGACCGTCACCAACCCCCGCAGGATCCAGAGAGCCGTCGACGACAAGGCCTGCAACTGCCTGCTGCTCAAAGTCAACCAGATCGGCTCCGTCACCGAGGCCATCAAGGCGTGAGTGTGTGTGTGTGTGTGTGTGTGTGTGTGTGTGTGTGTGTGTGTGTGTGTGTGTGTGTGTGTGATGCATAGACAAAGACACATATTGTATGATGTTTTTATCATTTTTACGCTATGACGTTTGTATCTTGTTTTTGCTTGCTTTGTACAGCCCCTTGAGGCATTTCTTGTGATGATGCTACATTTTTGATTTGATTTGATTAAATATTCATCCATATAGCCAAGGTACAAGAAAACAAGAGTTATTGGTCAAAAACATCAAATCTTAAGGTGAAATAAGTACAAACTTCATGTCAGATAAGTCTCAAAGTAACACTTTAACAAAGCCATGAACAGGGGCTGAAATAATAGTATTGCAATACCACACAATTAAAAGAACATGAAAGAACTCTTATATGTTATAATAATAATAATAATAATAATAATAATAATAGCTTGGATTTATATAGCGCCTTTCAAGGGACCCAAGGTCGCTTTACAAGTAATAGGGCAAAATAAATGAATATATCAAAATACAATTTACTATAACCTTATATAAACATTTCAAGTATGCAAACATGTCCGTGTAGATGCCTGCTATCAGAGAGCATGCATCACTGTGTATTTATTCTGCCTCTCAGCTGTAAGCTGGCTCAGGAGAACGGCTGGGGAGTGATGGTGAGTCATCGCTCCGGAGAAACAGAGGACACCTTCATAGCTGACCTGGTGGTCGGTCTCTGCACTGGACAGGTAACACACACACACACACACACACACACACACACACACACACACACACACACACACACACACACACCATGTATACATCACTTCAGGGGACATTACATTGACTTACATGCATTTCCTGGAGACTTATCCTAACCTTAACCATAACCAACACATGCCTAACCCTTAACCTAAACCTAACCAAGTCTTCACTCTAAAATGAATGATTCCCCTCATGGAGACCTCCATTATGATCCCCAAAAGGGAAGCTAGTCCCCACACGTGACTGTGTAAACAGATTTAGGTCCCCACAAGTATAGTAATGCTAGGCCACACACACACACACACACACACACACACACACACACACACACACACACACATACACATACACATACACATACACACACACACACACACACACACACAAACACATACACATACACATACACATACACACACACACACACACACACACTGTGTCATTGCATTTCATTTCATCATAAAAAAAACAATAAGACTTGTGCAAGAATGCTAAAGTGATTAATAAAAACGAAATGGAATAAAAAATAAATGGAAGGATGACATTGCCTTTTTAGCAATTTAAGATAAATCACAAAATAACTTTGCACTGTAATTCTGAAATGACTGAAGTAAGTCCAGAACACAAAAATTCAATATTGTCAATCGGTCTTAAGAAAAACAATCCAAACATTCGCTGATCACATCTACAAAATGCTGGTACTACAAAAGGCTGCTTCTCTATTTACAGTGAATACTTTTGGTCTAGAAATGTTAATGTGACATTTTAGAAATAGCTGCCATTATTTTTGACATTTTACATCCGTGATTTATTTAAAAAGTGGAAATATCACTTGATAGTTAAAATGAGTGTTTCTTGCTTTCCAAATACCAAGGGTTTGTAATGTGTTACTCTGCGATTCTTGATATTCGTTTCTACCTCCAGATCAAGACTGGAGCTCCCTGTCGATCAGAGCGTCTGGCCAAATACAATCAGCTCATGAGGTGAATATTCAATTATTAGCTTTAATATCTCTCTTCTTCTTCCTTTTCACGTTGTGTCTACCTATTCTTCTCCTTCACAGTCACCTGCCTGCTCTTAATTGCTCTCCTTTTTCCTTCTCTTTCTTCCTCCTCTCAGGATTGAGGAACAGTTGGGTGACCAGGCTCGCTTTGCTGGGCACAACTTTCGCAACCCCACTGCCCTTTAAGTGCCATTAGCGTTAGCACACAAGCTAATTAGCACACTCAACATATCAATCACACTTTATTTCCCTGACGGGCACATAGTAATGAAATGATCACACTTGTTTCCGCAGAGCTTTAACCTCACTAAGACACGATTAAAAGCATTAGGACTAATCATTTTCAAATAATTGAAATGCACTGTAGCTACAGTATATTGACCATACGCTTCAGCAAGTGATTGACTTTAATTGACTGCAGCCAGTTGCAGCAAATCCTGAACAAAGCCTGGAGGAGAGAAATCAGTGTTTCACCTCCTGGCAGCGAGCACTTTCCCTGATGCACTCGTTAGTTTCTTTCTCTCCGTCTCCTTTTCACTCACGTCACTGCAGATGTGTTTTGATCTTTTGTGCCCTGATGTTTCCTCTCCCTGTTCCTCAACCTTCAGCAGCTTGCTACACAATTGTATCTCACTTTGTCTGGTTGTACCCAATAAAGAAATAGAAACATAATAATTTGAACCAAAGATGTTTGTGCGATTGTTTATTAAAGTGGAGGCTCTGCTGTGTCATTTGTTCTTCTTACTTAAAGAGGCCCTATTATGCTAATTATAAGGTTCATGTGTATTTAGTGTATCTACTGTGACATGTGTCCATGCTTTAAAGGTAGGGTAGGTAGGAATGGAGAAACCAGCTCGAGTGCGCTAGAATTTGAAAGTACGCAGCCGGAAAAAATCTGCCCCTTCCTTCAGACTTCCTCACAGAGCCCCTCCCCCAACACACACGAACGCGCACATGACCAATGAGGGCACGAGATAAGTTTGTGCCCAGATGGAAGGCTGACAGGCAGGTAGGCCATCCAGTTACTTTAGCCGGGCCGGCTCAGGTGATTGGTCGTGCTTTTTACAGCGCCACGGCTTCCACAGATGACGTTTTTTTAATGTATTTATTGTCAAAGCATTTAATATATTCATTGCTATCGGGATGTCAAGAGCATTCCATGGAATATAACAAAAAGTGTTTCTGAAATAAATTGCCTACCCCACCTTTAATGTTCAAAGAATTATTTTCCTTTCTCATACTGCCTGTGCTGCAGCACCTCTTTTCACCCTCTGTCTGAAACCAGAGCCCAGTCTGCTCTGATTGGTTAGCTGGCAGGCTCTTTTGCGATTGTTCAAACGCTTAGAGATGTCCCATCCCTTACCCTATCACGTACAATTTGTTGAAGCGCTAGCCAACAGAAGAATGAGTGTTATATAGTATAACACAAATAAGCATAATGAGGCCTCTTTAAAAGATGAATAATCACTGAATTAAATATGGGTTAAAGCAAGAAAACCTTATCCACTTCTCTCTAGTAGAAACATTCAACCATGTTCCACTTCTGCTCACATTAAATATTGATGTCACAGCAGGTGTTGTACATCACTTACAAAAAATAAGTACAGGAATCTTGCAGAAAAAGGTGAAGGTCATTCCTGCTGCAAACATCTGAGTGAAAACCTGAGAGGTTATGACAGAATCTTAAAGGAATCCAACAACTTACGAGGAATCTTCTGCATCTTCTTCTACGGCTCTAGATTTGTATACTGTATTTTTGCACATAGCCTTCTTGCCTGTGCAAAGGTTTATTGTATAAAGAATATGCAGTGTACAAAGATAATAATGCAAAAAGAGGTGCTTTAATGTAACAAAATAGACTGATGTGAAGACTTTACAGTAATTAAATCATATCTAATAAAATACAAGATACATTAAGGGATAAAACATGATATACAGGTAGATAATTTTAGTGGGTATATATCTAATCATTTTTCACTTCCTTCACATATGGCACCTCGAGCTCCCTCCTGATAACAACACCATTGTGTCGGCATGCGGCAGCAATTATCAATTACCAGCTGCAGCACTCGCTTAATTATTATTTCCTCCAGTCTGAGGTTGGTTTCTCTCACTGAGCAGCAGAGGGAGCTCCACGAGGCCTCTCTGTCTCTCTCCCCCCCCCCCCTCTTCCCCCCTTTTTTGTATTTCTCCTGCTTGTCGTGCCGGGCTGCTGCTGCTGCTGATGATGAAGGAAGGCTGCAGCCGCGCATGCGCACTGCGTACAGTCTCCGATCCCGGTTTCCATGGTCACCACACAATAGGAGACGGGACAGGGCGCTGCGTGAAGGGGAGAGAGAGAGAGAGAGAGAGAGAGAGAGAGAGAGAGAGAGAGAGAGAGAGAGAGAGACGATGAGAGATGAGACGAGAGACGAGAGGACGAGAGAGGAGAGAGAGAGAGAGAGAAGCGGAGGGAGGGAGGGGGTGAGGAAGAGGAGGGAGTGAAGAAGAGGAGGGGGGTGACTGAGGAAGAAGAGGAGGAGGGGTGAGGAAGAGGAGGAGGGGGGAGGTCTGCAGAGCCGCTTGACTGGACACACCGCTGCAAGCTTCCTCCAGACAGACAGACAGAAACACAGACAGACAGAAAGCATACACCTTTATATGGTTATTCCTTATGATTGAAATGATTCCTGACGAGTTGCAGCTCTCTTTGTTAAACCCCCTGGCATTATCTGTAACATGCACACATGTATTTTCTGTGAAATCAACATTTACAGCTGGTTTTGCATCGGATTACGAGAGTCCTGCAGGAACAAAGAGCTGCTGGACAGACTCGTCCTCCTCTTCAGGGTTCATGTTGAGATACAGCCGAGCTCTTACAGTAAAGGTGACTCTGGAGGGACTAGGCAACAGAGAGAGACCCTCCCTCTTGATCCCCTCCCTCTTCAGAGTTTTTGGCCCTCTCTCTGCGCCTCTCTTCCTCCTCCCCCTCTCTCCTCATGCAAATCACGCCCTCTTCTCTCTCCCTTTCTCTCACCCGACGTGCATCCCTCTCTCTATCCCTAAAAAATTGTGACTGTAAGACCGGAGAGGGGATATATATATAAAAAAAAGTGCAAGTCGTCTTAGAGGAAGAAGGGGGAGTAGGTAGGGTGGGAGAAAGGGGGGGCACAAAAAGAAAAAGGGGGAGAAAGGGGGTGGGGAAGAGGCGAGGGTATACGCATCAATTTGTAGTCTTCAGTTGGCACCCCTGGTTTTTTTCTTCTTCCTGCAACGAATAGAAAGAGATTTCTTCTGCATTATTGTTATTATCGGAGCGCGTTGCAATATGAAGCCTGTGTTGACAGACTGTGCGTGTCAGCGTGCAACATAAAACGACAAAACAGAGGGGGAGAAAGGAAAGGGAGAGTGAGAGCACGCATCGCTGGATATTATAGGTAAGTACAACAAAAAAAGGGGGAAAAATGGATGCTTATACTGGATATTTGAAGCTATTCCTGCTGGCCACGTTTGTCCTTTCCCTCCCCATTCTTTTTTTCCTTTGTGCGTTAATTATCATCATACTCCTGTCCTGGCTAAATGATGTCCCGGTGAATTAATGGTAATAGAGTGCACGACGCGCGGCCACATTCCTGCGAGGAAAAGGGAGAAGAAGGGAGAGCCGGTGTTAAAAAAAAAAATGCCATGATTCGCCATTCCCTATCATGTTTCCCTTTTTTAAGATGTGCAGCGTGCAGGCATCCATTCTGTGAACATGTATGTGCTACTGAACACGACCCTCTCCCCGGCGGAGGGGCACTGTTCTCCGCCGGGGTTTAGGCTCAGGGCCGGTCTCCTCTGCTGCATGTGTATCAATAACATTCGCAGGAGAGAAAGGAAGAAAGAGTCGTTGCAGTGCTGGTGATGTAAGCAGAGCAAACTGCACGCTGCTGCTTTGCATCACATGCAGTGGTCAATGTGTTGATGAATGCATGTGCTGTGTGCATGCAAAGGGGACATGGTGTGTGTTAGGGATGTGTGTGTTGTTTACTGACCATGGCTAAGGACCTGGCAGTGGACAGTGTCTGCCACCTGTAACTGAGATGCATTATGTATACAGTCACTGTGCACCGACTGCTTCCTGTCACTGTGATAAACTTAGTCATATGTATGGTAATTAGCCTGACTGTACGTACACTGCATTGCCTATAAAACACATGTGTTTTTCTATGATGTGTATGGAGTGTGAATAGTGACAGTTATTAAGATCTGATTGGATCAGTCACTGCAGCATGCACTAATAATTAATGCATAGCCATGTGTAGTGGAGCAGGGTTTACAGGAATCAAACACACAAATCAGTGATGGCTACGATATTTACTGGAGTGTACAGCTGACTGTTCGACCAAATATATCTGTCTTTTTACATCCAGCGGCGTGGACTATTTATATCCTCATTCAAAATACATGAGCCATTTTTATTTCGTCATAGTGGTAGATGAATGAATGGATTAAACGAGCCCTTGCAAAGTCTACCTATGTTGACAGGCACACCCAAATGGATAGAGGGTCCTGGCATTGTTCATTTCCTTTAATGGGGGGCTGGATAAATATAAATCTGATTCTGCCGACCATAACCAGGCCATGTGGGTTAACCACAAGTGGATGTGGGTTTTGGCTGTTGTGGTGAAGGTGGAAGGAGGGGGGTGTGGTCCCATATTCTCAACATGAGTCTTCTGCAGGCCGCTATCTAAAATGCAGTCAACCAATCAGAACCTTTCTGCTCTGCTCTTATTATCTGTTTCGGTGTTATTGCACCGAATTACAATAACCAGACCAGTGCATTAGTGTGAGTGTTTTAACCTATTGTGCCTTTGCTGCTATGGTGAAGAGAGAAAGGAACGTGAGTGAAAACGAGTTATGCCAATATGGTGTGAAGCATGCTGGGTATTTAAATGTTGCAACAGTGCATTTGCAGTTTTCTAACACAGATGTGTTCATAATGTCACACATTATTATACTCCACACTTGCTGCAGAAAGCAGATATTGTGTATCTGTACCTATGCAGGACCTTTCATTCTCTGCAGGGGTTGCATGCAGAGACATACTGAATAATGCCTTCTTTGTTTATGCTTGTTTGCAGGTCTTGCTAGCTGTAACACACACAGCCCAGTCAGTAGGCAACAGGACGCAGTTCAGCGCCTGCAATGGCTTGTGTTGTAAAATGGATGTTTTAAAGAAGACATAATGAAAACACGGACACACAAAGAATCGGTATGAACCTATATTTTTCACAATGAGGGCAGGGATTGCTGAATGCTCTACATTTGGGAGTGAGGCTACATTAGAATTAGTTCAACATGTAATCGTATTTTCAAAGGATGACTAAGATGTAAATTATTGATTTGGTTGTTTGATTCCACGTTTATATTTCCTCTGCTTACAATTTCTCCCCTCGCCTCCGTGGCCTTCTCTCTATTATGGCCTCGTCTTCTTTCCACCTCCCTCACATTTTCATTCTTCTCTTGTTGTCGCCTGTTTACCCTTTCTACATTCCACCTTGAATTGAACAAACTCAACTTTCTTTGGCTTTTATCAACTCCATTTCCACTACAATCAACACATCCCATTGTTTCATTCTGTCTGTAACCCGAACCCTAATTATTGTAACTCAACATTGTTTTGACATGTTCATCTCTCTCTGCACAGCCCTTCACTTTGAAATAACACACTGCAGTTTTTCATATACTGTATTGTCATATATTCTTTTGTATATTTAAATTCGGTTTAAATACTTGTCTTTATTATTTTGTATATAATGTATTTTCTTTTAAAACATATTTTTGATGTTATTCAAACCATATAACCGAATACGTTGTAAGAGAAGGTTAACATATCATTTTAACCTTCTCTTAAAATGTATTAGTTTATGTACCAAAGCAATTTCCTTGTATGTGTACCTTGATTCTGAATCTGACATTATGCCCTTTCGTCCATTTCATCCTCCTTTGCTGGACTTTTTGGGGTTTTTCAGATGCCGATGCGCAGTGGGCGCCGGCGGGGGGCGAGTGAGGAACGACGGGGAAGACGTCCGCACACCAGCCCCACTCGCCCTGAACGCAACGATAGACAGACGGTCAGAGCAATTGTCTTTTTCGTTTATATATTAAGATATATTTTATCGATCCCAAATTGGGATTTTCGTCACAGCAGCATGTTAAAACAAGGCATTGCACATACTAGAAGATGAGTAGAAGATAAGCAAACGCAACATGTAAAACATCTCAAAATAGAAAATAAAAAGGTTAAAATATATAAAAGTGGACCGTCAGAAGATACAAATCTGTAGACTATCTGTCAAATAAACACCGTGAGGGGCCAAATGACAGCTGACAAAATGTAAAAGTAGGATATTATTGGATATTGTGCATGCAAGTGCAGGAGTCATGAGCAATAACGAACTGTCACTATGTATTGAATTCTGTGTGTGTGTGTGTGTGTGTGTGTGTGTGTGTGTGTGTGTGTGTCAGTGCATGAGTCATCAGTAAGATTGCCACCGACATACCCTTGCAGTGTCAGGATTGTTCAATAGTGTGTTTTACAACGTAGCATCGCTTTGAGATCTTTGATGTTTCCTGTTTGACATTGATGCTGTGTGTGTGTGTGTGTGTGTGTGTGTGTGTGTGTGTGGCTTTGTTCTAAAAACAGTCTTATTAGGGATTCAAAAGCATCACTACTGAATTAAAAGTCCTGTGTTGTTTTAGCAAAGAGGTGCTGGTGAGGAATTGGCTGGAAATCGCTTCAGTCGCAGATCACAAGGGCATGATTCATCAGAGAGTGAGGGGGAGGAACTTGTGTCTCCTCCAAAGAGGCAGAAAGTTCAGGTTTGTCTTACATTTTATCAACCTGTTATATAAAGACCAATTCTAAAGCTTTGATTCAGCTAATATATCAAAAAAAGGCAAGCTGTTAAGAGTCTTTTTTCTTTACCTCATTCACAAATTATCTTTTTTTCATCAGGATTCGGTCTCTACCCCGAACCCTCCAACATCAACACACACGATTGACAGCTCGGCTCCTTCCACTGTCCCGCCTCCAACCTCGGTGGCCAGCCAATCCCGTGAGAGTGACAATGAAGACGGCCAATCCCAGGGCAGTAGGAGTTCAGTGGTGGGGAGCCTGGCCAATAGCAGCAGTAGCCTGAGCAGTGGGCGGGATATAGACCAGGACAATCGTTCCTCGTCCCCAAGCCTCTCAGCTTCCCCTCTGGGCAGCCTGGACTCTGACTCCGATGGCCCAGACTCACCGAAGCAAGGAGAGAGGGAACGGGAGAAAGGCAAGGAGGGAGGGAAGGTGTCGGGAGAGGATAGGAGGGCGCTTCGAGAGGCGAGAGGGGAGGAGTCCTGCGGAGATGGAGAAAAGCGGGAGATGGATACACAAATCGAAGACTGTCCATCTCTTAAGCCTCCCTCCACTCCTGTGACTCCCTCCCACCGTGGAGTGGGAGATTCTTCAAATGACAGCAATAGTGGGAGGAAGTCTTATTTCTCCATGGACTCCAAACTAATGTGTAAAGTGGAGCACGGTGGTCCGACGGGCGTTGAAGGCGGCAGAATGAACTCCAAAGCCGGTTCGCAGTGTGGGACCAAGACGGCCATACCGGGAGGAGATTTCTCCCACAACAGCCCCAACATTCCCCACTCTTTGCCTCCCCCTCCTCTCCCTCCTCCACCTGCTCTGAAGCCCCTGGAGCTCGGGGGACAAAACCTTCCCACTGACGTAAAGATAGAAAGAGACAAAATAGAAAAGCCGGACAAACTCCTGGACAAGACTCAGTCCACTCCTCCCTCTCTGTTGCCTCAGACCCAGCCCTCCTCCCATCCTCACCCCTACACCCCCACCGGCTGGCAGGGTGGCACCGCGACCGGTTGCCAAGGGAGCTGGGGCTACACCCGTTACCCGGGAAACCACCACCCACAGCACCAGCCGCCGGTGCAGCAGCAGCAGCTTCCCTCCGTCTACAACCCGCCGTCCACCCGCCACTCCTCTTTCCTCCCCCATCCTCAAGCCCACCCCCACAGGGAGTACCTTCCCAGGTATGCCGGAGGGGACAGAGAGAGGGGAGCGGCTGCAGGAGAGAGGGAGAGGGGAGTGCGGGGGGAGTGTGGGGGGAGGGAGATCGGCAGAGAGTTCTCCGCGCCCATTGGTAACAGCAGCAGCAATAGCACTGGGAGTAATAGTGGGAGTAATAGTGGGTCCAACAGCGTCCAAAGTAGAGAGTTTACTGGTCAGAACCGGGAGTTTACTGGTCCTGGGAGAGACGGACCTAACTTGGGTTCTGAAAGGAGAGACTTTGGTCCAGCTTTCAGAGACCGGGAGCGAGAGAGGGAACGGGACGGAGGGAGGGAGTTTCCTCCGCCAAACCAAAACCAGAGTAGAGACTTCGGCCCCAACGGGACTGGTGGGGGGCATCCGAGAGACAAAGATGGAGGCAGATGGGGGGAGTTTGGGGGTCCGACAAGAGAGGCTGTAGGCAACAGTAACCCAAACAACAACTCCATCCCGTCCGGAAACCTGCCGAGTTCAACCAGTGGACTCCCTGCCGCGCCAATGCTGAACCGAGACCCACCTGCATCACCCCAAAACACCCCAACTCACCCTCCACACTCCTCCCTGCCCCCACACCCCCACCCTCATCCCCCAAACTCATCCAGCCGAGACTTCCCCCCTCCCATGGACCAGGCACAAACCCCTTCCTCTGGATCGGACCACTTTCACAGAGATTATCCACCCACTGGAGGAAAAGACTTTCCTGCTGGGGCGCCTCCTTCCACCGGCACAAATCGAGAGTACCTCAGCCCCCCCAGGGTGACTCCAAACCTGGGACGAGAGTATTCAGGGGGATCTCATCACCCTCACCCACCTCACCCCCACTACCAGTCCAGAGAAAGAGACTCAAACCTGCGAGAGTCTGCTTTGTACCAAAACCGAGGAGGAGGTCCGAATCAGCCTCCGGCACTTTCTCCGTCCTCCTCCTCCAGTCATCATGGACACCCTCCCAATGCTCCTTACCCCCCTCCCCCAACTCAGCCTCCTATACCCCCACCTCAAACCACCCACACCCAGCCACCCTCTGCACCCAATGTACGTCCCCCACACTACCAGTCCACCGCTCAGACTCCTCCAACACCCTTATCTCCGTTACCAAGCCCGTCCACTAATCCAATGGGTGGCTTCTCTTCGTTTCCCCCCGGCTCCTCATCTGGACCCAACATGCCACTTCCTGGTCCAGGTGTGTCGTCCAGCTGTTCCCCCGGATGCCGCCCCTCCCCCTTCCATGGCACTTTGAACAGCCACCCTCCCTTCACTGGAACGTACCACTCCAATGGGAACAGTGGTGGTGGAAACATGGCCAACAGCAATAGTAGCGCGTCCAATAGCAGCAATACCAACTCGCAATCACTCTCGCCTTCAAATGTCTCAAAGGGACCTCCACCTCTTAGTAACCAAGCAGCCAACAACAGCATCTCTGCACCGGCCTCCAGCTCTTCAGCCCCCGGGGGAGACGGACATTTGGATCCGGGCCCTCCCCCTACACCTGTTATCAAAGAGGAACCAATAGAAGAAAGGGAGGAGAGTGAAAGCCCACCACCTGTGTTGAGAAGCCCCTCGCCTGAACCCAAACCGGTGGACATTCCCATCCACGCCAGCCAATCAGCACGGTAAGTCAATCACATTATCGTCCTAGTAGAGATCGCCCAATGTATCAGTCTCTCTTAATGTGATCAGATGCATTGGTGTAAAGCAGGGGTCTCAAACTCAAGGCCTGGGGGCCAAATCCGGCCCGCGACTTCATTTTTCAAGCTCTGCCCCGCAAGAGCTTGCAAAGAATATAATATGTTTATTATAGGGTTACATGCCACTTTACAGAAGCAGGTTGCCCATAAACTACATGTCCCATAATGCATTTCGTTTTGTGACATGGCACTGAAGACACTTGCAATTATTTGCCCTGGACTTCTGCTTTCAGACGTAGTTAATTACTAAGTTATTATCCTATCCGATAATAATCCAATTCAGAGGCAATCATGTAATATAATACATTATTTTATATATATATATATATATATATATATATATATATATATATTTATATAGTTACAACCGGCCCTTTGAGTGCAACCTTTATGCGAATGTGGCCAGCGATGAAATTGAGTTTGACACTCCTGGTGTGAAGTAACTAAGTACATTTACTCAAGTACTGTACTTAAGTACAATTTTGAGGGACTTGTCTTGAGTATTTCAATGTGTTGCTACTTTGTACTTCTACTCCACTAAAATTCAGAGGTAAATGGTGTACTTTGGCTCCACTACATTTATTTGATACCTTTAGTTACTTTCCAGATTTGGAATAATAATGTGAATTCAAACTAGCTGCATCTTTACCAGCTTTGATGCATCAATAATTATAAACATATCATATATATTATTCTGAAATGGACCAGTCTGCTTTTGGTACTCTGAGTATATTTCGATGCTCATACTTTTACTTGAGTAACATTTTGAATGCCGGACTTGTATTTGTAACAGAGTATTCCTACACTCTAGTTCTTCTACTTTTACTCAAGTACAAGATCTGAGTACTTCTCCCACCTCTGAACAGATTTTTGGTGATTGTTGAGATGATTTATATCTCCAGGTTTCACAAAGTCCTTGATCGTGGCAGTGGGAACTCCTGCGCTCGCAGTGATGTCCTCTTCGTCCCGTTGGACGGCTCCAAACTGTGGAAGAAGAGGAACGAAGTGATAGAAAGAGCTCGTAGGGAGGTGGAGCAGCGGGCGAGAGACATCCGAGAGAAAGAGAGGGAACGAGAGAGGGAGCGAGAGCGTGAAAGGGAACTGGACCGACAACTACAGGTGAGCACATTTGGGCGTGATAATTATGTTGCATGTCAGATTTAATGGTCTCGATGTAGATAAGGGGTGGCAAACTCAGTTTAGTTCGGGAGCCACTGTATTTACAAAGAGGCAAAAACATTTAGTCACAGTTATCTGGAACTTTATGTACGATGTAATTTACATTAATCTTCGTATGGGGTAAAGGGTAAAGGGTAAAGGGTAAAGGGTAAAGGGTAAAGGGTAAAGGGGAAAGGGTAAAGGGTAAAGGGTAAAGCAGATGTGATTTACTGTGTTTTCCTGTTTGTCTCTGCAGCAGCAGAAAGACGTGAACGCCGCTGCAGGAAGTCGCCAAGGCTCCTCCCTCTTCTTCCCCTCCTCTTCTTCCATCAACCTCGACCCTTCGTCCTCTTCCTCTGGCAACTCCGTCTCCCACCCTCACCAGCAGCATCATCCCTCACACCCCCATGCTCACCTGGCTCACCTGGCTCAAGCACACCACCACAGCCTCGCCCACTCGATCCCCCACTCCCTCCTCATGCCGTCCATGGGCGGGGCGCAGACGGTGGTCGGCCCTCAGGGATCCCTGGGAATAGGTATGGGAGGTCCTTATCTGGGCCCGGACACCCCGGCGCTGAGGACCCTGAGCGAGTACGCCCGCCCTCACGCTATGTCGCCCCTCAGCGCAGCGAATCGGGCCCAGGCGCACCACGCACAGATGCACGGCCACAGCCATCCCCACGTCCACCCCTCGTTCTTCCTCCCCCAGTTTCAGAATCACGCTCTAGGACACCCGCATCACATGCCTACCGACGCCGCCACTGCTGCAGCCATCCTGGGCTTCCTGTACGGCGGCAGCCTCGAAGGGGGTCCGGGCGTCGGGGGCCACGTAGGGATGGCAGGCGGGCCGATACACGGAGGGATGGGGGGCGCCGGGTTCGGAGGAGTCGGCTTTCCTCACGCAATCGCCGCACATCGAGAGCGAATGAAGCAAGGGTTTGAATTCAAGAGCGACGAGCGGGGTTACCCTCCAGGATCCATTCACGATCACCTGGCCCTCGCTCACGCTCACGCTCACTCTCACTCTCACGCTCACGCTCACGCACACGCACACGCCAATGCCCACGCACATGCTCATGCACACTCCCTGCTACTCGGGGGAGGTGCAGCCAATGAGGTGTCGCTTTACGGCACTCCCTCTCCTCAGCCTCAGCCTCCTCCCCAGCACCTCCAGAACCCGTCCATGCCGCCATTAACTCGACCTCCCAACCCTCCTGCCCCTCAGTCCCTGCCCAATCCACCCCCGTCATCGATCCTCACACCTTCCCTACCCTCTCACCCACCATCTGCCCCCCCGGCTGCCCCTCCGGCCCCAGCAGCACCTCCTGCTCCCCCGCCCGCTCCTCCCGCATCTGCTCCACCGACCACCAACGCCTCCTCACTTCATCACCCACTCCCCCATTCGTCTTTTCCCAGCTCCCTGTCCTCTCACCTGCCACCAGCCACTGCTCCGGCCGCTCCCCCCGAAAACTACCCGACTCCCACTCGCTCTCCCGCCTCCTTTGAGCGAGACAGGAGTGGAGAAAGGGAGAGGGAGAGAGAGAGAGAGAGGGAGAGAGACAGAGCAGCTTTGCCGGCCTTTGGGGACAGAGAGCGAGAAAGAGAAAGGGAGAGAGAAAGGGGAGGAAGTGGTGGAAACGGAGGAAACGGAGGAGGAGGAACAGGGGGGAATGGAGGAGGAACAGGTGGAAACGGAAATGGGAACGGAGAGAATCTGGGGCGTCTTCAGATGTTAAACGTGACGCCTCATCATCACCAGCATTCACACATCCACTCACATCTGCACCTGCACCAGCAAGACACAGGTACTAACCCTTCTGCTACTGATGCTCTAATTATCCGTGTTACTGCCTTGAAATTACACAGACGTGTTACTAGAAAAAAACATTTAGAAACAAATGTGTTTCTAAAGGTTGCATGTGCGAGATTTGTGTACTTCAAAAGTCGAGGGTAAGACTTGTGATCATTTAACACAAAAGACATCAATCATTGTCCAAAAAAAAGTTTGGGGAACTGTAGTTTCTTAGAACACCAAATGTGACTTAGTTTGTAGGTTTCAAAATAGTCCCAAAATATGAATTACTCTTCGTTTTTGCTAAAAACTTCAAAGCTGTTTTAGGCGATTACTGGGCCTTCAAAAAATGTGTATTTATGAGCCAGTTTTAAAGATTTTAAACTTCAGTTTTCATCTACAATAGGAACACATAGCCCTAAGTGTGTTTTCCAAAGAGAAGGCAGTAGGTCTTCAGAGACAGATTAACACACTGTCTGTCTTGATATTTTCATGTTAATTGTTAGAACAAAGCCAGCATTATCCTTTAAACGTTTATACAAATGATCGCATTAGTGTAGTTCACCATTGAACTCAGTTTGTGTTTGATTTTGAGTGATATCGGGGTCATAGCTTTCCCTGAGACATCTGACTCATTTGTTCAACGTTTTAGAGTTCAAAGTAGTTCACTCACAGTAACACCAATCAGCAGACAATGTAAGACAAGGAAGAGAAGCCTTTTGTCTTTTGGAACAATTCATGTTGAAAGTCAAAATGTGCATATTACAGTTGGGATGTCACTGTGATTGCATGGTGTCTCACAGCGGGGGCCTTCTGTGTGAAGTGTGCATGTTCTCCCCATTTCAGCTTGAGTTTTCTCTGGTTAATTGGGTAAATTAGTGATTCTTAATTGCCTGTTAGTGTGAATGAAATCTTGAATGGTTGGTTCATTCCATTTGTCGTCGGAGATTTCAACTGGCAAGCCCCCTGAAGTTGGGAAAACCTTACCAACTCCAATCTCAAAATCCAACATGGCTTCTCCTCGCCTCAGCAGCGTGAAAGCTGTAGTAATAAACTGCTTATTAGCATTAAATCAAGGCCTGCCGTGCACACAGTACAATCTACCTTCTCTCATGTTGCTATGTTGTTTGTTTGCGTAAATTACAGCCTGAACAATATCACCTGTTATAGCTAACAAAGCTAACCTGGCTATAACCGGTTTTGACGTCATTTCAATTTCCGACTTCCTTGTACAAATGGAACGCACCCCATGTGTTGCCGCGTGTTTTGCTTGCAATCTGTCCAGAGTGTACCCCGCCTCTCGCCCAATGTCCAGCCCCCGAGAAACCTCTTAAAGATTAGCACTTACAGTTAATGGATGGATATTAATATTTGCAATAGCAGAAGCCATCATGTTAACTGCCTTACAGTTGCATCTAGATTTCTCTGCTCATGTTTTACCAAGAAATATCTCAAAAGCAGCAATAATGTATTTCCATGCTGTGTGCATTATCTTTGTTTTGATATTCATAATTTGACTTTCATTAAATATCTCCTGTATTTCCTATTACATCACTGGCATCCAGCGACGGGCGGGGTACACCCCCTGATGGACCCGCTGGCGTCGGGGTCTCCTTTGACACGCCTCCCTTACCCAGGAGCCACACTAGGCACCCCCATCCTGGCTCACCCCCTCACTGACAGCGAGGTGCTCCGCCAACAGCTGTTCGGTGAGGAGAAGGCTCCTCGTCCATGTACTTGTTCAGTTTTTCTCTCTAAAAACTCCAACAGTGCTAAAACTTTAAAAAGAGATTTTGTGAATCTGATGACGATGATTGACCTTGATGACCTTTTTGCTTCCTTTATTTCCTCTTTTATCCCCACCTGCTCCTCCTCTTTCTGCTTCCTTCTTTCGTTCCCCCCGCCCCCCAGGTGCTCCTTTCCGTGACCTGCCCCAGCCGTCCTCCCTCACTGGTCCCATGTCGGCAGCCCATCAGCTCCAGGCCATGCAGCAGGCCCAGAGCGCGGAGCTGCAGATCCAGAGACTGGCCCTCGAACAGCAGTGGATCCACCACCATCACCACCACTCCCTCACCCAGGACGAGTATTACAGGTAAGGCCTTTTATATTTTTGTATTGTGGTTTTGTCATTAATGCTAGCTACCTAGCTACCTAGCTACCTAGCTACCTACCTACCTAGCTACCTAGCTACCTAGCTACCTACCTACCTACCTACCTACCTACCTACCTACCTACCTACCTACCTACCTACCTACCTACCTACCTACCTACCTACCTACCTACCTACCTACCTACCTACCTACCTACCTACCTACCTACCAACCTACCTACCTACCTACCTACCTACCTACCTACCTACCTACCTACCTACCTACCTACCTACCTACCTACCTACCTACCTACCTACCTACCTACCTACCTACCTACCTACCTACCTACCTTGGTTAATGCATCAGAGATTAAATGTGTGTTTCCTCCTTTGATATTTGTTTTCTTGCGTGCCAGTAACTTCCTAAGGCCCACACTGTTGTTTCCAAAATGGCTTTTCTAGTTTAACCAGAAGGCTGATAATAAACCATCTTAAAGTTTAAGAGCAGGAACAGCAGAACTTCATGCTGAGAATACTTGAGAATCAGACCATGATTTTATTGTTTGCTACAAAAATCTTGAACAATTAATCAATCATCAAAATAGCTGCAGATTATTTTCTTGGACTAATCATCCATTTTCAGATTCAATTTCAGTCACTTAACATAACTATACTTATATGATATTTGCGTACAACTGCCGTGAGTTATTCACTGTCCTTAGATTACGATTTGAAGGTCGAGCCCAAACCCTGACCCGAGACACCGGGTCACCACTTACTTCCAGTTAGCTCACCAGGTTCATGCAATACATTTGCTTCAACAATCCCCTCCACCCATTGGGCAATATGAATGTACCTAAAGCAAATGACTTGCATTGATAGAAGAGAAATGTCCTCAAACTACAAACTAGACCTGAAAATCAACAAAATGGCCTGAATGTGACACAAGATCCAATTGTTAAGGCAGCAGAAATCTACATTTGTACTTTTTGATCATTTTTAAACAAGCCTTAATAGGTGGCAGAGCCTACAAACAACACAAATAAAAACACTCCTATTGTTATTTTTTAGATGTAAGCCCAAGGTTAGTCATCCTGACATTTGGCAGCTTTGGGCCTGAGCACAAACTGGCGTTGAGTTTGTTTCAATTGGCCGGCCGACCAAAGAAAAAAGTAGTTGGAAAGCTGACAAAATGTTGATGCATCTCAGCTGTAAAAGTCGGCTTGGCTCTGTGGCACAGAGGGGGGGGGGGTTCCCTACCCTTAAGAGGAGAAATGTATGCGCCCTCTGTACATATTTGAAACCAGTCGAATAAATCTTTAACAATATATCTTAAAACAGCTGTTACTTTAGCAGTTAAAGCTCCCCAAACGAGATGAAACCGAACCTCAGCTGTGACCTTTAACGTTACCCTGCACTCTTAACACAGTTTTCCCTTTGACCTTTCAGTCACCTGAAGAAAGAGAGTGACAAGACCCTGTGAGGGAGGGGCACGACGGAGAGCAGCATGGAGAAACACGAGGGAGAATGTGTGCACTGAAAACAATGAAGGAACAAAGAAAAAGCTGGACTAATGGACTGAGGAGGAATTTAAAGGGTTTCACTAAAGCGTGGCACACGTCCCTGCTGCACCACGACGACTCCAGCGCTCCCCTGCAAACGTTCCTCCAACTCCCGTCCTGTTTTGTATCGTGCTCTGTACAGTATATTAGATGGGGGCGGCAATAGTGCAGTACAGTATGTGTAAAATACTTGATGCCAGAAGGAATGTGTACATGAGTCTCTTTTATGTCATTGCATGTAGCTAGGCGCTTTATTCTGAGCTGGTGGGACTTCTGTTTCTATTTTTAGTAATTACCCCCTCCTTTGTACCTGAGGGGCGTCCTATATGCATGAGACCAGCAATTTAGTGTTACGTTAATGATCAACAGTATTGTTATTATGATTAATGTCGTCTGTTTGTTGATAATGATATAATTATATATACAGTACATATTATTTGTATTATTTTTTTACATTTTCATGGTACGGCAGTCGGTTTTTATTTTTATTTTTTATTTTCGATTTACCTTGTGAAACAAGATGCAAATGAAGGCAAACAAATCTGGAAATAAATTATAATCTTTTTTTGCTAGTCTCTTGCGTATTCATGCGTGCACTGTTTTCTCCCCCCTTTTTTCTCTCACATACATTCAGACAATTTGCCCCGTCTTTGTTTTATACAAGTCACTCATGCACAAAGCATATCAAATTCCTCTCGTCTCCCCCTCCCCCCTTACTCTCCCTCTCTCTCTCTTTCTGACTCCCCCCTCTTTCTCTGCGTCCCTCCCTCTCTTGGTTGTGTGTAGCTAATAGGAGACACATGGGATGAGTGTGAGACATGGGAGTTGAGGCGCTCCAGTGAACACCAGCCACCCTGTAGAGAGCATTCCTTACTGCACAGTAAAAAAAAAAATTGAAAAGGGAGAGAAATGAAAAGGGGGAGCTGAGATGTGATTTAGTGCTGGAGGCTCAGGGCGGTGTTCTCACCGTGTCCGGCTGCAGGACTCTCCTTCAAACGGACACGGATCACTGGAGACGGCCTTCGTGCTGAAACACAGAATCACTGCTGGCAGATCTGTGTAAACAAACTTCACAATATGATTTGTGTCATCATGGTCAGGGTGACTTTAAGAATGTATCCTGTTACAGTTACTAGGTACGTGTAAGAAAATGTAATCTGTAACCTAACCTGAGTATCACGATATAAAAGTAATGTAACCTGATTACTTTCCCTTATTTTTGGATGCAATGCAGATAAATACAAGAGAATAGAAATATCAATAAGATGGGTTTTACACAAGTGTTGTATGTAAAAAAAAAATGAATGTTACCTTGGAAAAGAAGAAATCAAATGTGTCCTCTTAGAGGGGTCCTATCTCATTATCTATTTCTATATTGTGCCTGGGACATGTCTCCTTGCTTTAATGTTCACAAAGCTCTTTATTTGTCTCATACTGCCTGTGCTGCAGCACCTCTTTTCACCCTCTGTCTGAAACCAGAGCTCAGTCTGCTCTGATTGGTTAGCTGGCCGGCTCTGTTGTGATTGGACAACCGCTCAGAGATGTCCCGCCCCCTTAGCCTATCAGGTACAATGTGTTGGAGCGCTATAGCTAATAGAAGCGCAAGTGTTACATCGTGATGTTACGAAGTTAAACAAAGGAGTCCAATGGAGGCGTTTCAGTGTAACCGATAATACAATACAAGAAAGGGAAAACCCTAAAAAGCAAGATAGGGCCTCTTTAAAATAATGACGAATGAAAGTAGCCTAAATGAAAACCAAAAGATAGTTCAGGCAGTACCTCTACCTATACTATATATGATTTTTTACTTTGAAATGTGTAATCCTGCTCGTATTCCCTTTTCTTATGTACCAGTAATCTAATAACATCTGTTGTTATGTAACTGTGGAAAACAAGGGAATACAGTTACCTTCTTTTGTATCCTGAATATGTAATCCATTACTCCAGAGTCTGCTCATGATGCATTCTGTCCATTTAAATGGTCTTAAATGGTTTTCTAGATGCTAAAATCTGCATCCCTTTACCCTTTTGTGCAATAAAGGCTCCTCATACTGATGTGACATTGATGAATAGCCTTATCAGTGAGAGCCATCGCAGTCAGGAGGATGGTATTGGATATATATATATATATATATATATATATATATATATATATATATATATATATATAGTATAGGGCAGGCTTGTGAGTTGGTATGTGGGTCGTGTGTCATTAAAAGTCACCTTGAATAAGTGTGTCAACATAATGTAAAGTATCCTCTAGCAGGACAAATCTGATTTTGTCCTCTGGTGACATCACATCTGCGGATATTCTCAGCACTTCCTCTCTCAGGGTAAGGATGCTGGGAGAGGTGTGGATGAAAGACAGGCATTTTATATTATCACTACAGCTTTTTTGCCACTTTGCATGTAAAATAAATGTTATTATTAGCAGCGTTTGTTCAAATCTAGGACAAATATTGCAAATAATTCGTATTCTTTCATATTGGCCTACTTTTAGTTCCACATGTGTATGGTTCAGTGCAATAGGATAATGCACAGTGTCAGGTGAACGTTACATCTCTTCTGAAAGCATCCCCGTGGTTTATGAAATTATCTTTAATTATTTGTACATCACTGACGATAGACCCCGATGTGTTAGCAAGACTGTCAATACTACAAATGATTTACGAGCACTTATGACTCGACATGTGATACCAATTTGTGAGGATTTAACAAACAAAGCCAAATTATGATGATTAAAGTCACGCACTCTTATGTAATTAGAATCAGTGCAGTGTATGAGGGTTTGTATTGCTCAAGTGAAGAAGGGAATGCACGCCTAATGAACTCTCAGCAGAAATAACTTCCCCTCCATCCTTTCACTTCTAATTCAAAATCTTTTTTTTTTTTTTTTGCAGACATGGCACTTTCCGCATATTAAAGGGGACCAATCATGCAAAATGCACTTTTTGATGTCTTTTATAAGTATGTGTCCCCGGTGTGTCGGGGAACTCACGCAGCGTCAGAAAATAAAACCCTCTCTCTTTTCCTCCGTACCCAAATCTCTAAAAACGGGGAACAACGGAGCTGATCCAGATTTGAGTCCGATATGACGTAACATCTGAAATGTGGACCCACGGCCCAATCAGAAAGTTGCTATCAGAAACAATGCCCGACTGTTTTGGACGTAATATGGTCGGTGTTTACATTAGCATCGCTAACACTCAGAGCTAACCTGTACTGGAGAGCATGTGTGTGAAGAAGCAGGAAGTAAAAAGAACTCACCTTGTGGTGTAACCGGCAAGAGAGAAAGCCTTTGAGCTCCAGACTGTTTCAGATCCTTGATAATCCATGATATGGCGTTTCATCACGGCAGCATTTAGTTTAGACAGTAGCTGCCGGGTCCCGCATGAGCTCAGACCCCAACTTTTTTTATCAATTTTTTAAAACTTTATACCCAAAATCAGCACTTTGAAACAGGAAGTGAAACAGAGGGATATGAGGCATGGCTAGAATGGGTGATCTGTTTGGTATTTTGAGCAAAACACTTCATAGACAGGTTTTTTGTATATTTGTATACATCTGAGACCTGTGCTATTGCCTAAAAATAGCAGGATAGGTGACCTTTAAGCAAAGTAGAGAACAATTTGTCTGTAAAAGGAGAGACAAATACCCATCCCCTACCCCATTAGGTCATGTCCACAGATAAATATTAATAATAAAAATCATAAATACAATACAAATAGTCAAATATATAACTCACATCACAAGTAGCAGGAATACAGCAAGTTCACATTGACAAGACATGGGAGAACAATAAAGGATACACAGAGTATTGGTCCATATGATTAGAGAAACATCCTTTCACTTTTTAATCACACTCTGTTTTGACAGTTTTAACACATTTTCCATCCAGCATTAACTCCACAACCATCTTTTGTCTCCTGCAGCTGTCATACTTCATAAAGTTTATACGATGACCCCCAATGACCTTTTTACTGCAGCTGTCTACTGTCCCTTTGTCTGACTGCTGACCGCTACTCTGCTTGGTGCGGTCATGCTACGTGGAAGAGGGGCGAGTCTAAATGGATGCATGGGGTTCCTTGCATGGAAAAAACGTCCCTGTTGGAGCTCTATATATCACTTCATATGATTTAATAGTTAAACATTTATTTTCCTACTGTTATTGTTTATAGTGAATGTATTCTTAGTTATTGTTAGTGTGCTTTTATTTTGAATGCATGTTTGGGCACTGGGTGATCGGAGCACCTGGTGTAAATGTGTATATTGGAGTAGAGCACTAGTAGGCACATGGTATTTCAAGGCAGAAGAAAGGAAAGCCATAGAAAGGTTTAAGGAAGGAAATATTGGAAACCTGTTGATTGTTCTTTGTTATTGGAATATATAAGAAATGCACAAATGGAGATTCTTGTCTGTACCGGGATCATTGCCCTGCGTAAGATCCGCTAACTGGTGCCTCAGCGGCTGTGCTATTTTAAGTTAAAGGTTTCCTATCATACTGCTTTTCGTCAATATATGATAGGTCTCAGATATATCCAGAACATATCTCTGATTGGCTGAAACACCAAACAGATCATTGCAGCATTACCCATAATCCCCTCTGTTTCAGCCCTGTTTCCAAAGTGCTGTTTCTCTGTCTGTTACTTTAGATGAAAGTAAGGAGCCCCTCCCCACGCCCCTCTGAGAGACATTTGGTTACAAAGAGTCTCTTTCCACAGAGGGGACACATGTTGATGTAGAAGAGACATGAAGAAGAGGGGACACATGTTGATGTAGAAGAGACATGAAGAAGAGGGGACACATGTTGATGTAGAAGAGACATGAAGAAGTGGGGACACATGTTGATGTAGAAGAAACAAAAAGAAGAGGGGACACATGTTGATGTAGAAGAAACATGAAGAAGAGGGGACACATGTTGATGTAGAAGAGACATGAAGAAGAGGGGACACATGTTGATGTAGAAGAGACATGAAGAAGAGGGGACACGTGTTGATGTAGAAGAGACATGAAGAAGAGGGGACACATGTTGATGTAGAAGAGACATGAAGAAGAGGGGACACATGTTGATGTAGAAGAGACATGAAGAAGTGGGGACACGTGTTGATGTAGAAGAGACATGAAGAAGTGGGGACACGTGTTGATGTAGAAGAGACATGAAGAAGTGGGGACACATGTTGATGTAGAAGAGACATGAAGAAGAGGGGACACATGTTGATGTAGAAGAGACATGAAGAAGTGGGGACACGTGTTGATGTAGAAGAGACATGGAGAAGAGGGGACACATGTTGATGTAGAGGAGACATGAAGAAGTGGGGACACATGTTGATGTAGAAGAGACATGAAGAAGTGGGGACACATGTTGATGTAGAAGAGACATGAAGAAGAGGGGACACATGTTGATGTAGAAGAGACATGAAGAAGAGGGGACACATGTTGATGTAGAAGAGACATGAAGAAGAGGGGACACGTGTTGATGTAGAAGAGACATGAAGAAGAGGTGACACATGTTGATGTAGAAGAGACATGAAGAAGAGGGGACACATGTTGATGTAGAAGAGACATGAAGAAGAGGGGACACATGTTGATGTAGAGGAGACATGGAGAAGAGGGGACACATGTTGATGTAGAGGAGACATGAAGAAGAGGGGACACATGCTGATGTAGAAGAGACATGAAGAAGAGGGGACACATGTTGATGTAGAAGAGACATGAAGAAGAGGGGACACATGTTGATGTAGAAGAGACATGGAGAAGAGGGGACACATGTTGATGTAGAAGAGACATGAAGAAGAGGGGACACATGTTGATGTAGAAGAGACGTGAAGAAGAGGGGTCACATGTTGATGTAGAAGAGACATGAAGAAGAGGGGACACATGTTGATGTAGAAGAGACATGAAGAAGTGGGGACACGTGTTGATGTAGAAGAGACATGAAGAAGAGGGGACACGTGTTGATGTAGAAGAGACATGAAGAAGTGGGGACACGTGTTGATGTAGAAGAGACATGAAGAAGAGGGGACACGTGTTGATGTAGAAGAGACATGAAGAAGTGGGGACATGTGTTGATGTAGAAGAGACACGAACAAGTGGATTTTGCATGATAGGTGATTTTGGCCCCTCCTGACATTTGGTCCATTTCATTTAAACAAACCCTGAATTCCCCTCTGACTACATTCAAGAACATCAACGCGCTTCTCTCTTCATTTCATTCAATGACATGGAGAACATGTTTGAGATGCCACAGAGAGATACTCACTCTTGTCAATGAAACCTCTGCTTGAGCACCATCCCTAACATCTCTCTTAGGAGCATCTCAACCTCTAAGTGTCTGTTGCCTCTTCACCTCCTCTCACCCGTACAGTTAACCTCTTCTGACCGCTTGCTCTTCACTCCACTCCCGCCTGGAGAGGGAGACCCCACAGGATCATCTTGTAGCACTGCTGAGCATTTGTCAAGTGTTCGTAGATAACCTGCTGGAGACCAGAGCTCTCTGACCCTCTCCACTTCACCTCAGGGAGCACATGGTCATCCTCAACATCTCAGCAACCAACGACATGATTAAAGCTGCTCCGGTTAGTGCTGGAAATAGAAAGCTTTCACTGTCAACTCGAATTACAGCTGAAAACAAACATGATTTGATTAACAAAATAGGAAATGGACTGGGAACAGGTTTTGAAATACTACGGCTAAGAGGATCCTGGCTACACATTGACCACCATGTAGAGTCACTGTGTCTGTTTCTTTCGATGTTGATATTCACACTTTGCATACATTTCCCTTTTATTTCCACCTGCTTTTCTTGTCTTCTCTGGTCGTCGAGGTCAAAATGAAGCTAGGCAAAGCGAGGCTAATATTCTTATGTCTTTTATTTTTTATCTCACACAATTCAAATACACATATAAAACAAAAATAAAAACCCTGATCAGTCATTACTTAGGAAACAGTGGCCTACCAGAGCAAAGGTATACTTAGTGAAAAAGGTATTGGGTGTAAGAGTTGCATTACACTTTGAGCTGATAAAAACACTGGACCCTAACCCTAACCCTTTTTTATATATTTATCTAATACAGCATGTTAAAAACAATCAAGCACACAGGTTTGTTGTTACCACTCTTGTTTGTGGATAAATGATCAAATGACACTTGCAAAACAACATTAAAAAAGCACCATTTTAAACTTTTTTCAAACGAGAGTAAGTTGTTTTCAACACATCTTTCTGTTTCCCCATTTATAGTAAACAAAGAGCGAGGAAGCCCTTTGGCCACAGGGACTAACGGGGTTAATGGGAAGCACATTGCTCTGTTTGGAGTTCCAGTGTGAAACCCATCTCTGGTGTTTTCTACCGAGCAGCACAGAAGATGCAGACTGGGCTGTAAAACTATACGATTGGGTCATTTCCACTGAAGTCTTATAACTTCTCCATTGAACCTGCAGCGGGGAAATCTTTGGAGCAGCGCCTATACACATTATTTATCTTTATTATAATCCAGTTTTCCATTTCCAAGAGATATTATGTCATTATTTTAATTGCCTACTCTGCACACTTGTAGTAAGAGGTTTACTGCACAGAGCACCTGCACGTACATGAGAGCCCTCAGAGAAACCGCTCCATATTAAGTGAGTGTATCATGAAATAATACTCCGGTTCAACAAGATGCTCTGCAGCATTGCGAGACGTGAATGAAGTGCAGACGCTTGCCACTTAGCACAGTTACTATCAATATTTCAAGCTAGCTGACACATGAAAAGGGGGATTTAAGTATCGTTTGTGCCTTCAACCTTGCCACAAAAACACATTAAACTCTGTATTTCCTAACTCAAACTTGTATATTTTAAAGACCTGTATCTATTATTTACAACACAAAACTAAGCTCTCTGTAACTCACTGTTCCCTGCTTTCCAAGTTCACTCCTGGATATCAGTAATGGTTTTATAATGATAGCAAGTAAAGCTCAGGGGAAGTCCGGTCTAATTTCACCCTGAGGAGAGAAGTCACTGCAAAGCCAAAGCAACATCCCAACTTTATAGCATGTACCAAATACACTGTAGTAGCCAAAAGTCTGTGGACACAAGAACTTTTGACTCCTGACAACTAATCCCTAAACATGGGCTTTGATATACTGCTATAACAGTCTCCTTAAAATACTTTCTTAAGTCCACCACTTGGAATGACCTCTATGTATTTATTGACTTTAAGAAGGACTTTCCTGTCAGTTCCCAGAAACGAAGTACATAGGAGACACCAGTCTGAACACTACCACTGTATATCAACATACAATGATGAATGAAATGCAGTTACTGCCATCTACTGGAGTACTGTGCAACTTCCTCTTCTAATGTTACTGCAGCAGGTAGCAAAACATAACACAACACTAAACAAAGAGTATTTAATTTTTATTCTTCAGTAATAAATTAACATTAACTTTATTTTGTTAAAGTGTTTTTATAATGAATTTGTACACAAACAAGGCTTTTAATGAGGTCCATGCACACGTTAACATACACAAACGTTACATTCTTTGTGTTAAATTATGAATACAGTACACACGGCAACAACAAACTACTCTATCTGAAATGTGTGTTTCAATGTGAGTCATACAGGCACATTCTCCCTCTTATGCACGCTTCGGATGTGCCTGCCCAGAGACTCCATCCATTTGAAGGATTTGCCACAGTAGTTGCACACAAAGTGTTTCCCCTCGGTGTGAATGGTCTGGTGTCTGTTCAGAGCGCTGGTGGTGATGAAAGTCTTTCTGCAGATTTCACATCTGTACGGCCTCTCTCCGGTGTGTGTCCTGATGTGAGCTGAGAGGTGGGAGCAGTTACTGAAGCGTTTCTCACACACCGAGCAGAGGTAGGGTTTCTCTCTGCCTTCGTCGCTGTGATTATTGTGGAAAGTGTGGAAGGGCGAGGTGGGGTCCTGGAGGCTGCTTTTCAGGCTGGAGGGGGAGGAGATGAAGTCTTTAATGTCTGATTCAAGGCTTTCCAGCTGCTCTTCGTCGTGACCCAGCCAGAAATCCCTGTGGCTCTTCGTCTGGGGCTCCTTCTTCACCTGGGAGGGCTCTGGATGCTCCTCATCTTCCTCACAGGGCTCAGGAGGCTCCACTGCAGAGACTGAGTGATGCTGAGGGGGAGGAGGAGAGGGGGGAGGAAGGTGTTGATGTGTACGCTGCTGCAGCTGGGCTCCAATGCATCTGTCCACCCGAGGCTCTAGATAAAAGACACATTCAAGCATCAAAATCATGCAATTTATCCGTAATATAACGCAGTTCTGCCTGACATTTTGTTCCATTCAACGGACCTGATATGAGGATCTTCAGCTGCATCCTGAGACGACTGATTTCCAGATCTTTTGAACGAAATATCTCCTCTTTGTACTCGGTTATTGTCTTTTCCACAGCTGCAAATATCTCCTCCGCTGCAGCCGTCAGTCTCTCGCTGAGAAATACTCTCAGTGACTGCATTTTGGACGCTTGTTAATTACAATAATTAGCTTTTAGTGGCACTGTGAGACGTTTTATTGTTGCGGGTCCCTGAACGTCACGCTTCGCTTGTAAACACGGAGAGTGAGACCCTCATAGGTTTCACTGCGGGGAGCCAGCGCCCCCTGCAGCACCGGGGTGAAAACAAACCACAACGAGTAATTTACGACCGAAAAAACACAACATATTGGTTGATTCGACAATAATATGTTACACGTCTTGCAAATGTTGTATTTACTAAAGGGCCATTGAATACAAACAAGGTTTCTCGGATGAAAACATGTGGTGAAAAATACAATTTATTTTATGGAAGCCAATTCCTGCCAGTAGAACACACAATATGCTACAATGAAAAGTTATCTAAACTATCTCTAAATAATGATTTCATATCTGAAAATCGTGACTAAGTATCTAGAAATATTGACTTTGTATTACAGAATAATTACTTAGTAGGACAAAAATAATGGCTTAGTATTCAATTAATTACAGCAGTGTCTTAGTATCGCAAACTAATTACTATGTGGACCAGACCCAGCATGGATCCAGACAGGTGTGAGTGACTTAAAGCACATATCAGAAAAAACTCAAAAGCATGAACATGGAAAATGCTTTGCGACAAGCCATGTTTGGGAAAGTAAACATAGCTGTCCAACTCAATGAAGGCTACGGGATAGGGATCTGTAAGCATAAGGAGGTTGACAAAAACAGGCACATCCTTTCTAAAATAATAGACTGTGGGTGTTTCTCAATGTCGAGGAAGGCTGCTCCAGAGCCACTATTTCAAGCATACTACATCATCGAAGGACTGTTCCAATGTCCAGGATGCTTGGAATTCTACCGAGGGCGGCGTCCTTCGTTGCGGGAAATTTCGAGGCTGCACATGTGTATCCTCCGCGATCTTAAAATCCCCACAATGCTTTGCGCACGGACCAATTTCGAAAATCTTTGGCGGAAATCGCGCTCCATGTAAGGCGAGGCCTCGCATATGATGCACACCTGTTAGCCTGTTCCACCATTCTTCATTTTCCGAGGCTAGGAAGGATTCTTGCCTCGCTTCTGAAAGACCTGACTCGGAGGGACATGTCCTACCAACAGGCCCGGTTCTACGGGGGTTCATAAGGGTGCATTGCACCCTCAGTTGAGTCGTTATGCACCCTCATTTGAAAAATTAAAAGTAAAAGAAAAAAGAAAGGTGAAAAATATTACATATATAATAATAATAATAATAATAATAATAATAATTTAGTTGAAATAAAATAAATTGTAATTGTGGTTAAATAACATTGTCTTTAGGCAAGGCAAGGCAAGGCAAGTTTATTTATATAGCACTTTTCAACACAAGGCAATTGAAAGTGCTTTACAAAAAATGAAAGACATTAAGAAAATGGCATTTAAAATCAGTCATTAAAAAGAAAATATAATAAAATAAACATTAAAAGAAAAAATACATGGATAAAAGTTACAGTGCAGTCTAAGATATGAATAGTTCAATTAAAAGCAGCGACAAAAAGAAAAGTCTTCAGCCTGGATTTAAAAGTAGTCAGAGTTGCAGCGGACCTGCAGGTTTCTGGGAGTTTGTTCCAGATGGAGCATAATAACTGAACGCTGCTTCTCCATGTTTAGTTCTGACTCTGGGGACAGAAAGCTGACCAGTCCCTGAAGACCTGAGAGATCTGGATGGTTCATAATTTAGCAGTAGATCAGAAATGTATTTTGGGCCTAAACCATTCAAAGCTTTATAAACCAGCAGCAGTATTTTGAAATCTATTCTTTGACACACAGGAAGCCAGTGTAAAGACTTCAGAACAGGAGTGATGTGATCCACTTTCTTAGTGTTAGTGAGGACTCGAGCAGCGGCGTTCTGAATCAGCTGCAGCTTCCTAATAGATGTTTTAGTGAGACCTGTGAAGACACCATTGCAGTAGTCCAGTCTACTGAAGATAAAAGCATGGACAAGTTTTTCCAAATCCTGCTGTGACATTAGTCTTTTAATCCTAGATATATTCTTTAGGTGATAGTAGGCTGATTTAGTAACTGTTTTAATGTGACTGTTGAAACTCAGGTCAGAGTCCATGACTACACCTAGATTTCTGGCTTTATCTGTTGTTTTGAACATTGCAGACTGAAGCTCAGCGCTAACTTTTATACGTTCTGCATTGGCTCCAAAAACCATGCTGCATTTATTTGGTCAATTTAAGCGGTAAGTAACGTTATTATGTCAGGTGTGCGTGACCTGTGCCGCTGCGCGTTCGTCATCTGCAAGGTGCTTACAGAGCAGTCTGTGATGGACATCAGAAAATGGTTAAAACAACCAGCCCTAATCGCCAGCAGTAACTGCATCTACTGCAGGTAATAACAGTTCAGATCATGGGGACATTACGTTACCCGCGGCCACTGTCGTGGACACTAACGCCCGACTCGCCCACGGAGGCGGAGCAGCCGCAGCCGTCTTCGTTGCCCCAAACACCGCCACCCCTCAGCGGCCCGCAAGTGCCAGAGGACCTCGGGAAAACAGAGCCTGCCCAGGTATATTTAAAAAAGTACCCAACTCGCCGGTACAGTGGGGTAAGGCGCTCATTTAGCAGCTCATGGTTTCAAAACAGAGATTGGCTGGAATATTCATGTAAAAAAGATGCCATCTTCTGCTATGCATGTAGACATTTCGGTTCAAGGAAGTCAGATGCCTTCACCACAATTGGCTCCAACAAATGGCGCCATGCTCTTGTACGTGATAAGGGACTGGGAAGGCATGAATCAAACAAAGAGCACAGATCTATAGATCTCTTCATGTAGCTCTCAAAGTGCACCAGATTGATGCTTTTAACTTCAATATTTAAAAACAAATCTTCCCGGGGGAACATGCCCCCAGACCCCCCTAGAGGAGGTGAGGACCCCCTAGAGGGTGTTAGGGGCATCCCACTTAAAAATAGCATTTTACCCCTGCACCCTCTCTAATCTCAGATGCACCCTGAGTCATTTTGTTCTGGAACCGAGCCCGCCTACCAAGGAAGCGTCCTCGACATTGAGAAACACCCTGTATCAAGTTCTAAGAGCTAGTGCCTTTGAGCCTTGTAATATGACATTTTTACTTTGTATACGTATGCTCACATTTTGGTAGAGCCCCCCCTGCAGAAAGATGCATCAGCCACCACTGCTATGTTGCACAAGCACTAGGTTGTATAAAGCTCAGTATATAAGCTAATTTATATGAAAGCCCATTTCTGTATAATTCAATTTGAAAGTATATGAGAAAAAAAAGATTAGGGAAGTCATTAGAATAAATGAATGTTCTCAAATTAATAGCATAATGATTTTTACTAATTAATTTGAGAACATTTCTCAATGCTCAGCATGCTTTGGTCTCTATTTTACAGATTGATCAATATTTATTTTCTGTATGCAAGATTGTGTTTTGCAGGACTAGAATTTCATCCCATGTTACTCGAGTCTTTTACTCCTACGTGTCTGATTTAGTCCAGTGCCAGGATAAAAATAGCAACTAAATGCTTCTCTGCATGGCATTGTCTTAACTGGAGGTCATTTCTGTAATAAGATATCGTCTGCCTGCCATCCCGAAAACACCTCTGGGATTTCCATCGTCTGGAAATGAACATACAGCTGTTTATGAACCCTTTTGTACACAAGTAAAATATAAACCACTATGAAAGCGTCTTTAGAAAGTCATGGGATAAACACTATCAAGCAAAAAGAAGACGCAACACTTAAAACAGTCTCTAAACGGTTTATTATGTTTCCTTACAGCCTTGCCACCCTTCTTCCCACCGGCCATGACACAGTATGATTAACATGTAATGGACGCTCTTCTCTTGACAAATAGCCAAAGAGAGAGCGGATCATGCACGTCTACGGGGGGAAGCCACAGAACATCATAATCACAACAAAAGAGACAATATTAACAAGACAAATACATCCGACTGACAGAGAGCTGTGACACTGGAACTTGGTAAACTTTTCAAGTAAAGGCGTGGACTGGCCGTCCAAACGAAGGGTCGATGTCGGTCTTTGCAGCTTGGTGGAAGTTAGTAAGCACACAGACTTTTCTCAGTAGATTTCACTTTTTTTCAGTGCAGCCTGTCCCTTTTCTTTATGACAAAATATAGCAAAAGGAAAAAGGAGGGAATGACATCATTACACCAATACGTTTGAATAAAAGGGGAAGAGGACTAAGTGAGGGATGATGTGACTGGATGTCTGTATGACTCTGATCTGGACTCGGCACATTGCAGCTGCCGGGGTTTTTATAACTTTGCGTTGATGATTTCGATGATTTCGGGCTTCAGGGAGGCTCCGCCCACGAGGAAACCGTCAACGTCCTTCTGGGAGGCGAGCTCTTTGCAGGTAGCACCAGTCACAGAGCCTGAAGGGAGTCATATTTAGAGATTAATGTTGAGAAACTAACGAGAATATCACAAACTGCACCATGTTGTCACCGACTGACCTCCATAGATGATCCTCACGGAGCTGGCTACGGCCTCGGACACGTTGGCCTTCAGCCACCCCCTCAGCTTGTCGTGAACTTCCTGAGCCTGACATATCAAACAGGAAGCAGACGCATCAGGACGAGTAATGGGGATAAACTACAGTAGTCATTTTCACTGGTTACTTATATTGACCTGCTGTGGGGAGGCGGTCTTCCCGGTGCCGATGGCCCACACGGGCTCATAAGCAAGCACCACCTTGCTCCAGTCCTTTACGTTGTCTGAAAAAAATATGCAAGATAAGACTTGGATTCATATTTTCTGGCTCCCACCCGTCTCTAGCTTGCATAAACATCCCTTAATGCATCATTTAGACTGCTTGTAAAACTCTACATTTGAGATTGCTTACCTGCGATGACCTTGGTCTGAGCGAAGACGACCTTCTCGGTGATGCCGCCCTCCCTCTCGTCCAGCTTCTCACCGATGCAGGCGATCACACTGAGACCACTCTCCAGAGCGTGGGCGGTCTTCTGACCAATGAGCTAAAACACACAAGCATGTAATCACAAAGTGTACTCGGGAGGAAAGGTGTGTACCCTACTCAAGTAAAGATATCGCTCGTTCAACCGACGAGGGATATCTCCACCGAAATACATGTTAGTAGAGAAAGTGACACAACCACGGCATAAATAAATAGACGCATTATAAAAACGGAGGTGAAGTAGAAGCCATTAGAAACAAAAAGGAGTACACTTTAGCACTCAGCATCATAACAGCAAACTATGAAGATAGCGCAGAGTGATTAAAGAAGATAAAATAATCATTACCTCATCACTCTCTCCGAAGACGTGGCGTCTCTCAGAGTGTCCCAGGATCACCCAGTTCACTCCACAGTCCTTGATCATCACAGGGCTGGAGACACATGCTCATACAGTTAACACAAGATAAGCAACACAAATGGGTTTCAAACAGTGATGTGAAATACTTTGTGACCCAGAGGATTCTGAATGAAGTGTTGGAGAATGTATCCTGCTTGGCCGAATGGCTAGTACATGTTTCAATTAAACCAGCGACTCAATAGCAAACCTACTAGCCAGTTACATATTACCCACGTTTAGCTGCTATGTGGTGCTTATTTTAATTTGTATTTACCAAACCCCGTTTCTTCTACTCTGATGGACACGTGACGTACCTAATCTCCCCAGTGAAGGCTCCCTTGGCCACTTTGTAGCAGTTCTGAGCAGCAACTCCAAACTTAGCGTCCAGTTTGGACCTGACGAAGTCCAGGTAGATGGAAGGAGCGCCGCACACGACCTCTGTGAGCAGAAGAAGAAGACAATATTGACTAACTGTTTTTTGTATAGCTCATCTATTGGTATTGAGAGACCAAAGATGATGAGGTGACAGTAGGGACTCATGTTTGGTCTGTTAGAAGATATTAACCAATCAAAAATAATTCAGGGAAACTGCAGTCATTAAAAATGGGGATGGCTCATTTGAAATAATTGTACCATATAACTGCATGTATGATAACAGTATCCAGACCATGCCCGTATGTTTAATGCATATTCTACATGTTTCGTCTCTTTGATGAGTTTCTATGAATGAGAGAAGGCACGTTCAGCTTCAAGGCCCTCCATAGACTCTCAAACAGTGAGACAAAATGTGGCCTTGAACACAAGTCTGTACAATCACCCTGAACTTCCACCAAGTACATGACTTCATATGCACTCATTCACAGCATTTCAACACCATGGGGATTAAAAAAAGGACACATCCAGTTCACTTTATTCAATCATGAGGTTTAAAAAGGCACAATCCATACCTCAATTGCATAACAAAAAGGGTCAATAATCACAAATCAAATAAAAAAAAACACAGAACTGTCAAATGAGAGCCCTCAAAGTGAGACCTAAAATGGACGACAATTTAAACAAAACATCGAACTTATTTGTGTTTCCAGGTGCTGTTAAAAGTATTTTTTACATCAGTATTGCTTGTACTGTAGCAGCACTAAGTCAACATACTCTAGTAACTTTAATTGTTTTAGTTCATGCCTACTCAGTTATTGTATATATTCTTTACTTGTACACAGATTATTTATTATTTAATTGTTCACTATTTATCAGTACTTCTTTCTTGTCTTTGTGCTGATGCAACACCTGCATTTCCCCCTGTGGATCAATAAAGTCTTATCTTATCTCAGTGTGTGTTACTACAACTACTCAACATCCACTTGTATGTTGAAACGACCAATACATGGTGCAACTGATTCAAACTGCATATCAAACTCCAAAGGTTTGCCCTTTCTGTGCAAACAAGATTCAGCCGCAGCAACGGTCTGCACGGGTCAAACAGAGTACAGCAAAGCAAAGACACTGACATTCAAAATGAAACTATATCTTGGGGTTAAGGGAGTCTAAATTAAACCTGTTACTATTGGGCTGGTAAAGGTCATTAATCCCCGGCCACAGTCAGACCTCTCTGCATTAAAGGTCTGAGTTCAGCCTCCTAAAGGTCGCATTCTGCAGAGGTCAAATCAGAGAAGAAGAGTTTAAATATTCTCGTCTCCATGTGGAGGAAACAGCTGCACTTTAAAGCTCTAGAGAGGCCAGTGGGACAACTCTGCTTGTATTTCACCCTGTTGCTGTAAGGGGCAATGGTCCATGGTCCAATGGTTAATGGGGCAAGGTCCAAGGATAGTCTAAACTGAGTGACTGTTTGCGCCCATCTAGAATACAAAAAAACATGCAACTTTACAGGAGGGAACGACAGTGGAAAACAGGCCTGGACACATTCAACCTCTCCCTGCATTTATTCATTTACACCGAAGTAGCTAAAGACAAAAAAACGCCTGCAGCAGCAAGTCTATAGGAAGCAGACAGCAACAGGGCGAATGGCTGCTGCTTTCAGGTCATGCTGGAAAAATCGTTATCCAACTAAAAAAAGTACATGTATCTGCTTCGGCGTTAGCTGTCCATCTCCTCGTTTGAACTGCCTCAATAAATAACATGCAATTAAAGCTCAGAAAAGACGACAGTATTTAATGAGTTTGCACATGAAAGAGGAGCGGCATCGTTAACGAGCAGACTCACTTGAATGCACCATGCACTCTCACAGCAGAGGCTGGACTACGTGCTGCTGCAAACGCACACCCACCACCACCACCACCGACATTATTGAAAATCCCATGCCAGCATCTGTCATCTTTATTCATGCTTCCCCCCCCCGTCTGCTGTTTAGTGCAATCTCGGTTTGAAAAGAAAAAGCAACAGGAAATGCAGAGTTAACAGTCAACACTGAATGTCTCTTTATAAGGGCCTGGAATAGAGGAGGGATGACGATATGGTGTCACTGATGTATTCAATAACCGAGCCATTTTGTCTGGATCAGTCCTTTGTGACATTAAACGAGAAAGCGTGCATATGAACAACTGTTATTTAAGTCGTGATAATTAGAAAACAAGTGGTTACAATTAAGGATATAAAAAGGTACATTTGGCATTATAGTTGTTTAAAACACACATACCGACATTGGGGTCCACCTTGGCTGCGTTCATGGTGTCCATGAGCTCCCCGAGACTCTTCTTGTCTCCATTCAACTTCCAGTTTCCACCGACGAAGAATTTCCTGCTCATGATTGCGGGTGTTTGTGTGTGTTTGCTAGAGATTTAAAGGGTACTGAAAGCTTACTGAGATTTGACCTTCTCTGGAGTAAAAAGCGAGTGTGAGAGAGGGGCTCAGATTATTTATGAAGATGGAAAAGTTAACCCCTCCTCTCAGCCAGCTCCATTGGTTTATCACGGAACGCCCGTAAACGCGTCTTCCCATTTGAGGAAGGGGAAGAGCGATATGTCATGCTGCGTTCAAGTGCTGTGCGTAAAAACGTCCACACACAAGGATTTACCTGTTACATCGGGGCCCTGTGTAAACATTTTATTCACAAGTGTAAATATTTGAAAGCCAAACCGCATATCAACAGATGGAAGAATGAACTCAAAATCGCCCCAAATACATGACGGAAAAAAACGCCCGGAGACGTAGGCTACTTATGTTGCTTGAATAGGACCAACAACATTTTATTTTTATTTTGTGTTTGCTGTATGTTGTAGGCCTATATGTTTGCACTATATCAACACCAAGTTACATTCTTGACTGTTACAATGAGCCTTGATGGTTTGTAAAAAAATAAACAACCATCGGGGCCCTTAGGTCAGAATAAGAGGTAAAAATGTACCTTGATAATATTCTGGTAGATTGTACCTTTTAAGTTGAGTTGGCAATTACACAAATAGTACAATAAATCTATAAAATAACAAGATGATTTGTGCACATTATTGCTAGATGTTTTCAATTGTTTTTTAAGATTCAAAAGGTTGTATTTTCATTAAAGTTACAGCGTAGTCATTGGTAGTACAAATCTTTAATCCTAGTGTAATATTCTATAAGCTTAAGGCATGAACATAAATGTTAAATAAATAAAGTGCAAGTCGAATAAGGCAAGGGTGCAAGTAAAAGGCAGGAATGGGTAAATGGGTAAACATGTATAATCACATTAGATAATAGAATCGGAGGGATGAAACCCTCTTTAATGGTCACACATGCAGAGCACACAGTGAAATGTGTTCTGCTTTTAACCCATCCTACCACGAGTCTAGTACTAGGAGCAGTGGCCAGCTATTGTACAGCGCCCGGGGAGCAATGGGAGTGAGGGGGGAAGGGGGGTGTGAACCGGGACCTCTCCAAGTAGCAGTCCACTCTCCATTTTTTTTTTCTGGTCGGAGGACTTGAACAGCTCACCGTCCAAGCCCCTACTGACTGAGCCACTGCCGATACAAATGTAGATAATATATAGAAATATATAGAACATATATTAGGGATCCCTTCCTAATTAGTTCATAATGCTACTTTTATTTAAACGCTCTGACTACATCTTGCACCACAGCCTTAAGCATTTTTGGACCAGTGTTATAGCTATTGTTCTGCATTTGTTTTCAGCTCGACGAGAACACAATTTGATTAAAATGACAAACCTGTTGCAGAATACATGACACATATTGCTTTGTTTTTTGTGCTCTCACTGACCTCGCGCGGACAAGGGTAGATTCTACATAATAATGACACAAAGTGACTTTTGTTCATTAACATCCATTGATGTGATAATACAATTGTACTTAAACTGAAGGAAATTAATATGACAACAGTGTGATACAAGTATAAGGTTCAAGGTTCAAGGCTTTTATTGGTCATACGTGGTGCATACTAGCTAGAGTGTAGTTATGCTGATGAACATCTTAGGTCACAGGCTCCTCCAACAGTGCAACACAATAAAACAGATAAAATAGTGCAAGTAAATAGTAATACAAAAGAGAAATAGTAAAAAAGTGAAATAAGAGACTATATATACAAGTGATATGATATATTAGCTAAATAAATAATTTCTAAGTAGCAGCCAGATGAATGTTATGTATGTTGTTATATAAGTATAAGTTGTAAACGTATGATTTCAGCTGTAATATCTGCAATATAAACCTTTTAAATTGCAATAACAGCAAAAACAGCAACATTATCACGTTATTATCCACAACAAATTGGTTAAATAATATACAATAAATATGATCAGTTGGTGAGAGGGAAGATCCGGGACGATTCACCGTTTGATTGGCTCAAAAAACGGAAGTCCCGCCCATTTCCCCCGCCTGGTTTAACGCTCTCTGATTGGAGGATCTTCGGCTCAGTTTTGCATACCCAGCCTGCACTGCGGTAAAACATATCTTTGTAACTTATCTACATGCGAATTGTTGGAAAGTTGAAGAGGACATTTTCATATTTCCATGTTTTATATGATGTGTGTTGTTTCTTTTTGTTTGTGTGTTACAATGAGTGGATGAAACATGATACCATAACAGAAGGGTGTGTTTTCAATGTAAGGACACTGACAGCCGACCATTTGTTGGGCAGGAATCTTTGCTCTTTAGATATTTGTCTAGCAGGTTTCTCGTAAAGAGAAGCCCCCACATGTTGTCAAAAATAAAACTAAACTTCATAATCCTCTGTATTTTAGAAGAACCTTGAATATCAACACTTGAATATATACCAAAAGCAGACGTGGGGTATGAAAGTACTCACATGATCTTGAAAAGTAGTAGTAACATGTTACTCAAGTATTAGCATCAAAATTCAATTCGCCACAACCTTCAATTTCACTGCTACGCCGATGACATCCAACTTTATATCTCAACAAAAACCATCACCCCCACAACACACTCCACTCTCACCAACTGTCTCTCAGAAATAAAAGCGTGGATGCAAACAAACTATCTCCAACTGAACAGTGCCAAATCAGACATCATCATTGGCCCCCCATCCCGTATCAAAGACATCCAGAATTTCAACTTCACCATTGACAGCCACACTCTATCTCCCCCCCCTCACATCCGCAACCTCGGAGTCATCTTCGACAGTCAGCTCAAATTCAACCACCACATAAATCACATCACCAGGACAGCCTTTTTCCACCTCAAAAACATTGCCCGTCTCCGCCCATCACTCTCCTCCTCTGCTGCTGAAACCCTGATTCATGCATTCATCACTTCACGACTCGACTACTGCAATAGCATCCTCTACGGCATACCATCCAACCTAATCAATAAACTCCAACATATCCAGAACTCTGCTGCCCGCCTCCTCACCCACACCCGCTCCCGAGACCACATCACTCCCATCCTCCAGAACCTCCACTGGCTCCCCGTCCGTCAAAGAATCAACTTCAAAGTCCTCCTCATTACTCACAAAGCCCTCAACAATCAGGCCCCCCCCTACCTCACAGACTTGCTGCACCACCACGCCCCTTCCCGCTGCCTCCGCTCATCAGAAGCCAACCTCCTATCCATCCCCACCCGCACCAATCACCGGACCTGGGGGGACAGAGCCTTCTCCGTCGCTGCCCCCTCCCTCTGGAACTCACTCCCCCAACCCATCAGAGACTGCACTGACCTCACCACCTTCAAAAAACTTACAAAAACTCACCTCTTCAATCTGGCTTTTAATGTGTGATTGTTTACTATATATTTATTTGTTGTTCCTTCCTTTTCCCTTCACTATATCTGTAAAGCGTCTTTGAGCACCTGTAAAAGCGCTAACAAATTAAATCTATTATTATTATTATTATTATTAAAATATAATTAAAGTACCAAAAGTATGCATTCTGCAGATTGACCCATTTCAGAATAATATATAGGATATGTTTTATAATTATTGATGCATTACAGTTTTATCAAAACTGGTAAAGTTGCAGCTAGTTTTAATGAGAAATCTGCAAAGTAATTAAACATACAAAACGAATGTAATGGAGTAAAAGTACACGGTTTACCTTTGAATTGTACTGGAGTAGAAGTACAAAGTAGCATAGCATTGAAATACTCAAGTAAAGTACAAGTACCTCAAAATTGTACTTAGTTACTTCCCACCTCTGTATTTAAGTGGGCGATGTTGTAGTACAAATGTATCAATAAGTATTTGCACATGTAGGAGTTTGAAGTGATATAGATACAGTACATTGTGGTGTTGTGTTACAGTGAGTGGTTACAACACCACACCATAACAAGAAGGTGTAGATGTGTTGTCCCAGTACCGTCAGACGTCCTTAGTAACAGCAGGAATTTAAAGCTTTTTAGATATTTCTCTAGCAGGTTTCTCTTAAAGAGAAGCCCCCACATGTTGTCAAAAGAAAATAACCAATCTATGAGTAAGGAATAACTTCACTAGATCATTACAGCTTGATTTAAGCTTTGTCCATGTAATGTTAGTTTAGTAGCACTGATGCAAAACTATCTGTACAGTAAGTCCTATTTAATTGTATGTTATTTTTACAATTCTTTCAAAGGCTGAATAGTCAACTTTAGCAAGCTTAAACATATCACAAAAGAATACCATGAACAATACTTTCATTCAAAGGAAAATATCACAATTCAAAATAAATTAGCATTTAAAAAAAGTTGAAAATGTTAACTGAACTTCTTTTTTGGATAAACCAGATAGATAGAAACCTCCACATATTGTCAAAAAACGACTCAACCTGCAGCATGGACTTTAGTATTTTAGAATAACATGAAGTGCAGAGTATTATCAGCTACATATATACTAAAAGCTGAGGTGGGAGAAGTACTTATATTTTGTACTTGAGTAAAATAGAATTACCAAAGTGTAGGAATACTGTGTATTCAAAATGTACATTTCACATCATTAATCAAAATCTTTAAAGTAAATGTATTAAATAAATATAGTGGAGTAAAAGTACACGATGTACCTCTGAATTGTAGTGGAGTAGTAGTACAAAGTAGCAGAATATGGAAATACTCAAGTTTCAGGGGGAGACATCGTGTGTTCAGTAGTACAACTTTATCAAAATAAAGAAATATTTGCACATGGAAGTTTTGCATTCGACTAATTCCCTTTCTATTTTTAACTATTGACTTTTGAGGAGTTTGAATAAATATACATACAGTACATTGTGATGTTGTGTGTTGTGTTACAGTGAGTGGTTACAACACCACACCATAACAAGAAGGTGTAGATGTGTTGTCCCAGTACCGTCAGACGTCCTTAGTAACAGCAGGAATTTAAAGCTTTTTAGATATTTCTCTAGCAGGTTTCTCTTAAAGAGAAGCCCCCACATGTTGTCAAAAGAAAATAACCACCATACAAATATGGATGAATTTAACCAGATTAAGATGACCTGATTTAAGGTTAGAATACGTAATACTCATTTAGTAACACTGATTCAAAAATATCTTTAAATAGTGTTATATTGAGGTTATTTTGTATCATTCTTTCAAAGGCTGTTAAAAAGTCAACTTTAGCAAGCTTAAACATATCAGTCACAATAGAATACCATGACAAAGCCTTTCATTCAATGAAAAATATCACAGTTAAATATTTTTGGATAGATTAATTAGTTTAGTTTATTTATTTTTTTGAGCGTGTAAAACCAAAGAAAATACAAATGAAACAAAAGATGATACAGACATAATACAGTACTATACAAATGAATGCAATAACAAAACGAAATATTTAATTAATAATTGAATAATCTGTAGTATCATTGTCTGATAACAATAAACAACAACACTTTAGCTAATTACACGTCCGAAAAGGGGAAGAAGTTTACACTTATTTAATCCGACCCCTTCTCCCTTTTTTTTACATTTTTCTTTTTACATCTTAATATATGTTAACATACAATATCAATGTATACTTTAACCTTGAATAATTTATATAATCATTCATATAATATATACAGGCAAGTTAGGAGAATGGTCTCTATATATTTACACACACATATATATATATATATATATACACATATGTACATACACAAATTCATACAAACACAAATTGATAAATTGAATACAAAACAGGAATATAAACAGTTATGGTTTAGCAGTGTCCTCCCTGTACCTTGTGAGAATTGTGTCTTTATACCTCTTTTTGAATAGTTTGATGTTTGGACATCCCTTTAGCTCCTCACTCAAATTGTTCCAGATCTTCACCCCACAAACAGAAACACAAAAACTTCTCTTTGTTGTGCGCACCCTAACATAAGTGAATATAAATGAAACACGTAAATTATAATTCCCTTGTCTTTCATTGAACAATATCTGAATATTCCCAGGTAAATTAACATTTAAAAAACCATGGTAACTGACTTTCTTTTTTGTATGTAAACCATCTCAGTTTTAAGACTTTTGGAAGTGTATTGTAAATGTTTACCTGTAGTTTGGCCTTACTGCAAATCAATAATGGGGAGGGCAAATAGACTTTGGCAATTTGATGTGCTTTCATATGGTGTTCACTATAAGCAAATTAAACCCAAATTACGTCATTAAGAGCCAATTATGAATTTGCCATCCCATGGAGTTTTAAAACAGGCATTTAATAGTTTTACGTGGATCTTTTATTGGTGTTGTTCCTGCATGTCTACACAAGAGGGCACACTCAGATTTATTATGTCACTTGTGTGTCTAATCGGGGGTTAATCTTCACACACTTTTCATGCACTATTTAACAGCTTTGCTACATTAGAGCTGTGCTGCTACACATAGCCGACCTGTCAGCCCATAAATCCAATCTAAAACTGTTAAAACAATAAAAGAGTGGTATAGATAGACTGGAGGGGAGGAGAAGTAGGAGGAGAATCCCACAGTGTAACTTTGAAGCAGGTTGAAGGGCCTTTAAAGAGCGTGTGTTTGTGTGGATGTCTGCCGTGAGTCAGTAGAGTTCACTGAACCGTCGCGAAGAGACGTTTCCGCCCACAAGAAAGATGGCGGCTCCCTTGCTGGCGAATCTTTCGGAGTCCTTAGGTTCCCCGGAGCCAGCAGTTCGACTAATGTTATCTATTTTAATCGGTGAGTGTCGCCTCACGAATCACTTACGGGTTGTTGTGGTGTAGCTAGCCGGAATGGCATCCATCAGCGGGCAGGTTTAAGTGCTCTGTGTGACTGTTACACTCACTGCTAACATAACGCTCAGCCAGGTACTCATTGACACATAGCTACAAATCTGTTGGTCTGTGTTAGCTGGATAAATATTCAGTGTCCGTAAAAAAAACCTGAGCTAAAAGACTAATCTCTAGTTAGCCTTTACACAAAAAGGCTCACTAACTAAACGTTAACTCATTCAAAACATCATCACCAACGGCTAACTTGTTACTGACATGATAGTGGTGTTTGCTAGTTTCGTGTAAAATATGGTTTTTAAATGTCTTTAATGTTGAACTAGCAACCAAACAGTCGTGTTGGACTACTACTGTTTTAAGATAGGTAGATAAATATCCCGAGAAACGAAATGTATCTATAGTTAGCCTTTACATACATAGCACACTAACTAAACTGATACAAAAACATCATCACCAACGGCTAACTTATAACTGGCATGAAAGTGGTGGTTGCTAGTTTCGTAATATGTTGTTTAATTCCCTTTATTGATGCAATAGCAACCAAACCAGTTGTGTTGGACTATTACTGTGTACGCTAGGTACATACATATCCCGATAAACTAAATATATCTCGTGTTAGCCTTAAAATAAACACCACACCAACTCAACGTTAACTCATTCCAAACAATAATACCAACGGCTAACTTATAACTGATATGATAGTGGTGTTTGCTAGTTTCGTGTAAAAATATTTAGATTCAATACCTTATTGTTGAACTAGCAACCGAACCAGTTGTGCTGGACTACTACTGTGTTAGCTAGGTAAATACACATCCAGAGAAACCAAATATAGAGTTAGCCTTTACAAACATAGCACACTAACTAAACTGATTCTAACGGCTAATTTATAACTGACATGAAAGTAGTGTTTGCTAGTTTCCTGTGTAATATGTTGTTGAATTTCCTTATTGTTGAATTAGCTAAAAGTTGTTGGACTGCTGCTTTGTTAGCTAATTAACTATTGTATCCTGAGAAATGTAATGTATATCTCCAGTAACCCTTTAAATAAATCGTATTCTTACTAAATGTTAAATCATTCAAAAAGGTACCAACTTGCCACTGTCATGATAATTGTGTGTGTGAAATATTGTACTAAGCTTGCCAATTGTTGAACTAGCTTAGAGACTGTACACAATTATGTCAACCTAGCTGGACAATTTTCAAATGATTCAGAAAACCAAAGTAACATTGTTTGTGTGCTGTGGGTTTTGCATAATTGATCGAGACTGGTCTTGGTGAAAAGAATAGTCCCAATGTTGTTGGGGGAGGGAATTGCTTGTCAAGGACACTGAGCTCAGGCTGCCAAAATGTGCCCCCCTACCCTCCATGTTTCCACTCGGTTGAGTAGAGGGCAGACCGTTGTGAGGGGGTTAAAAGGTTGGAGCGAGCCTTTTCATAAATGTAGTATCTGCAGTTTCATTATAGAATGTGTTGCAGTACTTTTAAATGACAGCGTGTAACAGAGGTCTGGATTGGGACAGGGTGTCCTCCATGCTGTCCTCTCTGAACTTTGCTCTGACACATGGACACGTATATTTCGCTTCGTGTCGCCTCATACCGGCAATACAATACACTGAACATGGCTTTGCAGATCAGACTTTGGTTGGTTAATGCCTGAAAGAAACTTAAGTCAGCCTGTTGCATGATCCTTGTCCCTGTGTTGCTCAATGTGGCTTGCATAATATTGCAAGTGCATGAAATAACAGAAGGTATTGTCTTCTAAACATAGGCGGATGTAAACCAACTACTTTGCAAGAGCTGATGTAATGCACTGTGATGTTAGAAATACTTTGCATACATGGTTCAGATAATTCCCTATAGCAGCTCCACACTTGACATATTGGACTGCGTACGTTTTATCAAGATGTTCTTAGTTTCTATAAATCCCATAAAAACAGACACGCCTTTCAATAATTTCTTTGTCTTCCCTACGACTTTCTTTAAGTGTAGAAACTATGGTTTAATTATTTTAAAAGATGACATTGTTATTGTTAATATTTTTACTGTATTTGAAAATGTACTTTGACTCCAGGTCACTGCAAACTAACATTCAAATAGGAACAACTTGGTCTGGATATAAATACACAAGTATTAATATGCTCCAGTCCAGTGTGTGTATATGGCAACACTGCGGTTCATGTGCGGTTGACTTAAAATAAACCTGTGCCCCCTGCTCTTCATCGTCATTAAGGATCATGTGCAACGGTGTGTTTAGACCACAATCTAGGTCAAAGAGGAATATATTAGCCTTTAACCGCACCGACACGACATTGTTGCTTTTAGTCGCTTCATTGGATTTGTTGACAATTAGAAACAATTAAAGATAATTGCCCTCTTTTTAAAAGTAACCCAGTTGAGGCAGATGGAAATGTGTTGCTTCAATGTTACATTAAGAACTACTCGAATGAAGCACACTTAAATATGAAACTGTATATGAGCTGGTGCAATGTCTTGTATTTTCAAGGTCTGTTGCACTTATCGTACGTCTCTTTGGATAAAAGCATCAGCTAATGAAAGGAAATGTAATATTCACACAAATTGTAACTATTTGCTCCCCAGGGAGGGAAATGGGTGGAGGGGCTTTTCATCCCATCCAAAGAAAAGAGGCATTTCAGATTGTGTGCTTGTTGGCCCCTCAATTAAATAACACCTTAAATGCATCGTAACTCTGAAAAACATGTTTACAATGTAGTTGTTTGAATAGTAGTTTGCATTTGCATCAATAATAATAATAATAATGTTATAATGAGTCAGAATGAAGACATCATTTATCCATGATCCCTGGTTAGTGTTTGTCCTCTCCATAGTCCGACAGTTTTCTCTCCTTGAGATGCCAGATTTGCAGCAACACACACACACACACACACACCCACACCCACACAACACACAACACACAACACACAACACACAACACACACACACTCATAACATGTATACATCACTTCAGGGGACATTACATTGACTTGCATGCATTTCCTGGAGACTTATCCTAATCTTAACCATAACCAACACATGCCTAACCCTTAACCTTAACCTTAACCTTAACCTTAACCTTAACCTAAACCTAACCAAGTCTTCACCCTAAAATTAATGATTCCCCTCATGGGGACTTCCAATTTGTCCCCATAAGGGAGGCGAGTCCCCACACGTGACTGTGTAAACAGATTTAGGTCCCCACAAGTATAGTAATGCTAGGCCACACACACATACACACATAATACATACATATACACACACAAATGGTACTAATGTGCTGCTGAGTATGTGCCATGAGTTTTTTTTTACCACAAGGTCAGTGTTGTTGATATCTGGGGGGGTCAACAATGGCTGATATTAAGCTGTGTTTAACCATTGTTCTCTCTCTCCTGTAGGGTATCCCTGTGCTCTGGTGTACCGGAAGTATTTGTTCTACCAGACAGCCACCGTTATAAACTTGTTCCACGCGATATCTGGACTGGCTCTAGCTGCATTCAACTTTGGTGAGATGAAGAGGAAGCCTCGGTTTTAAAGATTTTGTTGTCAAGCTCCTATTCTTTGAGGTGGTTCAGATTTGTTGGGGTTTTCTTTCAAACTGCACTTTTTATTTTCTTGTAAACACACCAAGAGTCATGTTTAAATTAATTTCAAAGGAACAAAAAACCCGTGTCCTTGAACCTTAGCAAACGTCTCGTGTTCAGCCAGGACCCAATTTCCCTATGTTTTTGCTTTCAACTGACTAAAAGGAACAACAATCTTCAAAATTGGCCAATTATTGCACAAGATGCACCTTCTAAATTAGCTGCAACCTCATCCTTTAGGGCAATTACGCACCCTCAATGTATGTCATCATGTTTTTAGAAATGTATGATGGCAAATTTGTGCCCGTCACTGGCAAAATCAAGCTCTTTTATTGAACATACAGTGCTGGTTTGCCCGATGTGATGCTCCAAAAACTCCACAGCAGGTTACATATAATGTGACTGAGGAAAGACTGAACTTGAACAGAAAGCACTCTTGCCTTTTTACGTTTAAAACCCAATTGCTTAAGATGTCTTCATATGTAAAATATTGTTTGGTCAGGTTTCAAATTGCTTGTCCAACAGTTCAAACCACAAAGATTTCTAATTTAAACTGGCACTGACAAATTCACGAGTAAAGCCGCAGCAAATTATTCATCAACCGTTCTTATAATTCATGAAAAATGTGTGTCCGTTTCTTAGCATGAAGGTCAAACATTAGCTCGACCCAGCGTCTAAAATGTGTAATATTTGATGCTTTCACATGTCATGTATAATAAAAAACTGATTATCGTTGAGTTTTAGTCAATCCTTATATTTCTAAATTGCCTAAGTGACATTTAAAGGTAGGAAGTGCTTCTCCAGATAAGATAAATGAATGAAGCGTCTTCAGAGATAAGACTAGCATGCCATAGTAAAACATAAACTGCTGACATCCATCTTTCTTTATTCTGTTTTGTGGCTGCACTTGGGTGTAACAGCAGGTGTGTTGCTTTATATGTATCCTCATGGAATACTTTTCCCTTCCAACACTCTTGGGAAAGGGAAGTGTGTATGCTGGATATGCCGTGTTGTTCTTTTTCCATCTGTGCCAGTATTGAAGAGTGGAGGGAAAACATGTCGTGGTCATGTCCAGTCCTACAGGTCACACTTGACTGCACTCACCATCCCCCCCGCCTCTGCCCTCTTTTTTCCCAGGCCCTCAGATCTATCACTCTGCAGTATGCGTCCTCGTCCAGTTCCTGATGATGAGGCTCATGGGGAGGACGATAACAACTGTCTTGAGCAGCTTTACCTTTCAAATGGTGAGACGTCCCCCTGTGTCTTTTTATTTCCTCTCCCCTTTTTATCCAATTCATCCAGGCTTATTTTTTTTATAGTGTTATCTCCCTTTGGTGCCCTGTCAGACTGTTACTGCAGTGGCTCTGGTGTTTGTTCTTTCTTCTGTTTGTCTGCACAGTCTGATATCAGCATTCTGCAATTTCCTTTAATTGGCCCGTTTTTGGTTGCGTTTCCACTAGGCGTACTTCCGGTTAGCGGGTATTTTTTCACAGTTGTCTGGCTCTCCAAAGTCGAGGTTCTTTCCGGGCCAACAACCGGGCTGAGTATGCTAAACTAGAGAGAGAATCGCTGGCAACTACAACAAGATGAACATATTTGACCGTGATTTAATGTAATACACGTTTCTAAATGATGCTGAAGTAACAACATCCTGATACCGGTTAGTAAAAACCATGAATTAATGCTTTGACAAGTCTGCAGACAGACGGCAGGCGAAAAACCCTTTTTAAAATGCGTGTTTTCTGAATGGAGATCGGCTAAGCTAACGCAGTATATGCTCCTTCCGTCCACACTCACAACAACGGCCTACAGACATAAATAAAGCAGCGACTGTATTCTCCATGACACAGACGGTCTGTGGTTTGTACTTGTTTAACTTTTGTCTAGTTTCTGAACAGACATGGGGAGCTGTGAGCTCTGAGGGCTAACAGCTAACGGCTGATGTTGGTTTTGTGTTTCGCATTGAAGATGAAGTCACGGCTCCGCCTACACTGCGTTACTATAGTCACTGCCCCAACTGTAATGGAAACGCAGCATAAAGTGAGCCTGGCCTACCAAGGCCTAACGATACCGTACTAAGCCGCGCGAGGCCCTGCAGTGGAAAGGCGCCATCAGGGCCACCTATAGAGTGGTGCATTGATGACGTACTTTAATAGGCCGATCGGGACGTTAGCATCGCAGAGAGTCCTTCCACAAAAAGCAAGGGTATTTTCTATTGGATATCGGTTTACTGTATAGCAGAAAATAAAAACAGTGACAAACACCTTTTTAATACCTACATGTGTTCAGCAGGATAGTTTCCACATATTAACAGCACCTTTTTTTTTTAAGAGTAAATGCACTCGCCAGAAGTAAGAGCTAACGTAGCTAGCTATAAAGTAAATACATCCTGGTCACATGGCTGGCTAATGATCTGCATGATGATGTTTAGTAGATAAGTTAGTCACTTGTTGGCAACCGACATTTTTATGACACATAGAAGCTTTGGATATTAACAAGTGGAGTATTAACTGACTTATTTTATGACGGAAAACAAAGCGTTAAAATCTCTTCAGCTTGTTTAACCACAGACTTTATTTCAGCCCTCTAACCATAAACAAACCGTTGACTTTGAGACGAGAGAACCAGAAGTGGCACAATGCTGACTCTTCACCAGGTTTTAGGACTCATCCCAGTCCACTCTATAACAAATAATCTCATGATGTAGTCACATCCTTCCTTGGGGATTGCTGGTTCCGGTGTTTTTGCATGCTTTTGCATTTACTGCTCAACCCTTTTATAGGAGCATGATAATGGAAACCACATTGTTTTACACAGAATGTGCTCATGTCAGATTTCCATTGCATTCAGCACCACACTTCCTGTGATTGGTTTTAGTGAATTTCCCCTTTCTGTTCTTTCTGTGGCAACCACACTTATGTGCAATACGTTCCTAGCTTATGTTATTATACTGGCTGCTACTTCTTAGGTGCTGTTTACACGAGAACGAAGCGGGTTGTATCCGCTACTTTTCTCCATGTACTACAGCGTCTCCAGCGGGTCGAACGGTCTCGTGCGAAGGGACATGTTTATTGAGCCGTATCCGTGTGAACGGAATACTTTTTTGATATTGAATTCGGTTTGTTTGCGTTCCCGTGTAAACGGGTCTTAGGTAGTTCATTCCAACCAGCATCTGTATGTTATTATGTAAATATATAATTACATTTTGCTTATCACTGCAATCTACCCACTACCACACAGGATTCTACAATGTTACACTTATTTTATTTGATAAATACTTCCTGCTAGTTTTATGTGCATGCCTTTTTGATCTAATAGTGTGTTTCCCCGTCTCTATCTATACTGCTGTAACAATGTACATTTCCCCTCTGTGGGACGGATAAAGGAATTCTGATGTTGATGTAGAGCTCTGATAAACATCTGCTTTGTCATGTCTCCCTCTCTCCTCCTGCAGGTGTACCTGCTGGCAGGGTATTACTACACAGCGACAGAGGAGTATGACATCAAGTGGACCATGCCTCATTGTGTCCTCACACTCAAACTTGTTGGTGAGTTGACTCTCTTTGCTCTGCTTGCAGATGGTTTCCCATTTCATATCTTCCTGTTGCCATTGTTGTTGTCCCCCCTGTTCTCCAGTGAGTGATTAACACGCTGATGAACTGCTGACATGGCCTTTGCATGCTTTAACAGTGTTCATCAAAATGATAATGACATCAAGCACCACCCTAACATAGTTTCTGACACCAGATGCATTTTCTGATTACAGGTTTGTCATTTGATTACTATGACGGCGGGAAGGAACCAGTGAGTTTGTTGATCTCTTTGCTTTTGCCTGCTTCCTCGTTCCTCGTTCATGTGGTCTGTCTTGGAATGTCCTTCGTTTGAGTTTTGTTTGTTGTCTGTTATTTCCTGTAATTGTCATTTATTTGTGTCATTCTGTCGTGTGGAAGAAAAGGCAGATGAGTTGTTGCAGGATATCTGCTTGTTTTCACCAAAAACAAGCAGACGATCACGATGTGAAAACATACAGATTTATTCAAAATTGCAAAATGGGCTGGTTCATTATTACATTCACAGAAAGCACACTATTTATTAAATGGTAAGACCTGTTAAAACCACATTTTTAAGTATTATGGAGCTGCAGAAATATCCCAGCCTACAAATTGTATTTCAAACACTTAATCAAAACATCTAAATGTTCAGCTCAAAACTCAAAGATTTCCTATCATGTAAACAAATCTTCAAATCTTCAAAATGGAGAGGCTGAAATGAGTCTATAGAGAGGCGAAGTCCCGCCCATCTACTTCCGACCCATGGGACCTTATTTCGGAAAAATTATGCATTGAAGTCAATGGAGAGAGAAAGGTTATCTTTCCATCCCGTTTGAATTGTGCCATGAATTACACATATGATGTTTGTCAATCTTAAATAATAATTTCCATGTCAAAAAAGTCAGTTTGTCGTAAAACTGTTGAAATATAAGACTATGAAAAATATGCAACTAGAAAGACTACAAATCCCAGAGTCCCGGTCCCGCATGCTGGCTCTGGAACCGACTAACTCCCCTTGTATGTACAGCTCTCAACGTGCCGAGACTTGGAGTGATTTTCACCTCTTTTAATACTTTCCGCCTCGTTCTGAGAGAAAGAAGTGAAATGTTCCAACGTGACGGCCGTCTTGGTGTGTGGTGTGAGATGGGAGATGTAGTTCATTGAGCGGTTTCACACACAAAGTGTTACTTCACAGTTTTACCACACATTTAAATTTTTGTTGACTTGCAAAATTATCTTTTAAATTAACAAACATCATCTGTGTAATTCGTGGCACAATTCAAACGGGATCGAAAGATTATCTTTCTCTCCCCATTGACTTCAATACATACTCTTTCCGAAATAAGGTCCCATGAAAGGGAGGGACTTCGCCTCTCTATAGTGACAGAAACCTTAAAGCATGACTACCACCAACCCAGAGCGGTATTAAGATAACTGCAACATAACAAAGGGGCTTTGTGCCTGTGAGGAGCTGCCCTGACCCCTCAGCCTTCCCTCCTTTATACGTAGCTGCAGTTAGACGCGCTCTATTTGCCTACTAAAGGTTCTGTGGAGAAAAGACAAGACGCTAGAGTAGAGAGGGAGAAACGGGACACAATAAAGGGGGGAGAAATATCAGCAGAGAGTGTGTGATGATGAGGGAGAAATTGTGTGGTGTATATGTAATTTATAGGCCTCCTTCGTGGAATTATATAAAAACCTGTCCTCCTTTATTTTTCTTCTTATCCTAGAATCTTCTTATTTTTTCTTTTTAATCAAAATCACTCCTGTGGTATATTTTCTGAGTTTAATTAACTTCGTGTTAGTAGTTGAGAGTACGTTTACCAGGATAAGTTAAAAACATTTTGTATTCAGTCGACAATTCGTTTGACTACCGCAAGGAAACGCAAGTTTTACATTTGAGGAACATGAAAAAAATAAAGCAAGAATATCATTCTGTCAAACTTAGATTCATATATATCTCGGCGTATTTCTAATTATTTAAAGGTAGGGTAGGTAGGAATGGAGAAACCAGCTCGAGTGCGCTAGAATTTGAAACTACGCAGCCGAAAAAAATCTGCCCCTTCCTTCAGACTTCCTTACAGAGCCCCTCCTCCAACACACACGAACGTGCACATGACCAATGAGGGCACGAGATCAGTGTGTGCCCAGATGGAAGGCTGGCAGGCAGGTAGGCCATCCAGTTACTTTAGCCGGCTCAGATGATTGGTCGTGCTTTTTACAGCGCCACGGCTCCCACTGATGAATTTTTTTTAATGTATTTATTGTCAAAGCATTTAATGTATTCATCGCTATCGGGATGTTAAGAGCATTCTATGGAATATAACAACAAGTGTTTCTGAAGTGAATTACATACCCCACCTTTAACATGTGGGCTTAAGAAATACTTTAGGTCTACTGATCCCAAGCCTATTAAAAACTACTCTTAAAAGGAAGTAAGAAAACTATAAAGGAGATTTGAGAGGATGTTGCTGCATGTGTTCAACAGGGCCTCGCACGGCTTAGAAAGGTATAGTTAGGACTTGGTAGGCCAGGCTCACTTTATGCTGCCTTTCCATTACAGTTTAGTAGCTGGGGCAGTAACTATAGTAACGCAGTGTAGGCGGAGCCGTGACGTCATCTTCAATGCGAAACACAAAACCAACATCAGCCGTTAGCTCTTAGCCCTCAGAGCTCACAGCTCCCCATATCTGTTCAGAAACTAGACAAAAGTTAAACAAGTACAAACCACAGACTGCCTGTGTCATGGAGAATACAGTCGCTGGTTTATTTATGTCTGTAGGCCGTTGTTGTGAGTGTGGACGGTCGGAGCATATACTGCGTTAGCTTAGCCGATCTCCATTCAGAAAACACGCATTTTAAAAGGTTTTTCGCCTGCCGTCTGTCTGCAGACTTGTCAAAGCATTAACTCATGGGTTTTACTAACCGGTAGTGGAAACGCAACAAAAAACGGGCAGATGACCCTTAGATGACACATTTTTACTGAAACTCAATTGATTTAAACCACATACAGGAAGTGTGACTAATACACTGGATTACTCCAAATTCCTTTATCACATTGATGCAATATTAATCACAATGACACGACCCAAAGAGATGGCTACTACAGTGTAGAGGGAATCTTCATATCATTCCCTCACCCTCATTTCCTTTCAATAACTATCTCTTGAGCAGCCCTTCCCTTTTCCTGTTCTTTCACTCGTCCTCAGTGAGCTTGGTTCCTCTCTCGTGTGTCTCTGACAGCTGTTATTTTCCCCTTCTGTTGCTTTATTTGATTTTTATTCTAATGAGTGTTTACGCTGTGCTTATTCATTCTGTTGTATCTGTGTCAAAATGTACACATCTGCTCCCATCCGGTTAATATTATCAATGTAAAGTACACAGTGTACAGCCTGCAGTTAAACGCCAGTTAATAAGTATTCAGTGCAGCGATATTGAGTTTGTGGTCAGTCAATACTGTTTCTAAAGTCATCCTTTTGTAACTAGATATTTCCTGTATCAGGATACACACAAGGCTTTTATTGTCATGTGTGCATAGCTACAGTGTAGATATATCAATGAAAATCTTAGGTCACAGGCTCCTACGTACTCCTAAGTAAATACAAATAAAATAGGATATAAATAGTGCAAGGAGGGCCTATATACAAGTAATTGGAATATGATATATTCATCCTTCCTTCTGCCCTCTTTAATATGTCCTCTCATGTCCTTAACCTCCAGTCCCAGCTGAGTGCAGAGCAGAAGAAGGCCGCCCTCCCCTCGGTGCCCTCCCTGCTCGAGGTGTGCGGCTTCTCCTATTTCTACGGAGGCTTCCTGGTGGGGCCCCAGTTCACGCTGCGCAGCTACCAGAAGCTGGTGGCCGGGGAGCTCACCGACAGCCCCGGAAAGCCTCCCAACAGGTACAAGAGGGAGACAATCACCAGTGATGAAAAGTCCTGTCTGTACAATAAACCAACTGTGCCGTATCAGATCCCTGCAGTTTGCAATATCCACCGCTAATCTCCCATCGTCCTCTCGTCCGTCTTTCTCCTCCAGCGTTACACCGGCTATGAAGAGGTTTGCTCTGGGTTTTCTCTGCCTGACGATATATACAATATTTAGTCCCTATTACCCAGACAGCTACTTCTTAACAGACGAGTATGAGGTGAGAACGACAATATTTAAAAACATAAATCATTCAATAACCGTGCACATGCTGAATATGCATATCTCTTTACCTCATTGCCATACCAAAGAAACAAAGGAAAGCTTTTAACACTCTAGTTGTAGTAGTTTGTTTTTCTAAAATATGCATTATGTTGTGTATTCTATAGATATTTTATAAATATATATATATATATATACCTCTTTGATCTTCTGTTGATGTGTATATTTAAAGGTCCCATGTCATGGCCATTTCTACTGATCATAATTCCATTGTTGAGGTCTACTAGAATACATTTAAATTGTGCAATGTTCCAAACTCAAATTGATTTCTCACAGCATCTCTGTGTAGTCTGTGTATTCACTCTCTGTCCTGACCGGCTTGTTGGAGCCGGTCAGGACAGAGAGCCCAGTGGCCGCCTGCGAGACAGCGAAACCCAGCCTGAACACCCACACACACCCGCAGCCTGGCTGGGAGTTTGTGTGTGTGTGCTCAGGCTGAGTTCCGCGGTGTCTCGCTGTCTCACCGAACCCAGTGAGCCTCGCAACGTCCCGCCGAGTGTGTGTGTGTGCGTGTGTGTGTGTGTGAGGAAGTCCGCGGATTGGTCCAAAAGTAACAGCTCCGCGGACGTAATGTCACTATACCCGAAATATGTCACTGTACCCAGGAAGTAAACAATGGAAAAAGAGAAATCTAGCACAGACAGGTCATGCAGAAAAAGCTTCATAACACAAGGGGACGGGTAATAACCGGAACAGCATGACATGGGACCTTTAAAGTGTATTTGCTGCTCCTAGGCCATGCCTGGTTAACGTGCTACTTTACCTATAAACTATTTTTCAATGTTAGATATTGATAATGTTCATCTATTTTTTTTGCTTAAAGTTTGTAAGAACAAAAAAAGTAGTTTGTCTAAAATATGAAACGTTGTGTTTTCCACAGGCTCAGCCCTTCTGGTATCGCTGTGTGTTTGTTCTGATTTGGGCTAAAGTCATCTTGTATAAATATGTCAGCTGTTGGGTTATAGCGGTAAGTAACCTCTTGATTCGCATGAAATGAGTTTGAACAAAGCAGCCTACTGATACAACTTGTTTAAAGCTGTAGCTACAGACAGCAGCTGATTTTAACTATAGAGCCTTAAGAGTAAAACACCACCCTTGACATACCTTTGCATACACTCACACACAGTTAGATCCTTTTTTTGTCTCGCCCTGATCAGCCCATGTGAATATTCCCAGTTGATCAGGTTCTGGTGGTTTATGGTGCGATCTGACGTGATGAAAATGTTTTGTTGCAGGAGGGTGTATGTATATTATCGGGACTAGGCTACAACGGTGTGGTGGATGGTGAGCACAGATGGGACGCCTGTGCCAACATGAAGGTGTGGGTCTTTGAAACCGCGCCTCTCTTTGGAGGAACCATCTCTTCCTTCAACATCAACACAAACGCCTGGGTGGCCAGGTCAGTGCCGAGCCCGGAGAAATCTGTTAAGGCGCTATCTCACTTCAAACCGTGATTGTAGAAGTTAAATATTGACTTAGATGATGGCAGTAAAGTAGAGGGGTATTATAGTTCACTCCAATCTGCATATGTGGCAGAGCTTCACAGTAAAAGCCTGGCATCATATGCGGCTGCAGCCTCTCTTCACAGTTTGTTTTCACACCAGAGGAGTCGTCACAGGGAGGGGAGACGCATCTGAGGAGGGGGTTAAAAGTTTGATCTCAAGCAGGAGCCTCGTGCATAAACCGTTTTAAACATACGACCACAGTGAGCAAAGCAATTTATTGAACACACAGTTTATTACATGGTCCATTTCAGTTGAATGCATTAGACGCGTAACGCACACCATGAGAGGAGGGGCTTCTCTCTCCACTCCTCTCAGCAAGCAGAGCTGCACCGAATGGCTTTTATAATGGGATTTACTGTTCTAATACGTCATTACCCTCAAAGACAGAGAAATAGATGTTGTTATTTTGGTGTATAAATAGACTTTATTGTGCTGCTGGACTGTTTTATTAATACAGGAGGTGGCTGCATGTCTGTTTTAGATCTTAATACATTTTGACTTCTGAGCTTAATCGAAAGCAACCCTGCGTAGAATAAGATCCCAGATCCCTGCAAAGAGTAACATGCTAATATCTGTTAACTTTTTGGGGTTGTCTCTTTCCTGCATTGTGTCATATAGGTTTGTGTGCATGTAAATGGTCTGCAAAGGCCAAAATCCCCCCCCCCCCCCCCCCCCCCTACCTGAAACGCCTCTATTTTGACTCCTTTGTTTACTTCTGTAACATAGTGCCATCTCTATTTAACTCTATTGGCTAGCGCTCCAACACATTGTCCGTGATAGGCTAAGAGGCGGGACATCTCTAAGCGGTTGACCAATCACAACAGAGCCGGCCAGCTAACCAATCAGAGCAGACTGGGCTCTGGTTTCAGACAGAGGGTGAACAGAGGTGCTGCAGCACAGGCAGTATGAGAAGAATAAAGAGTAAAAATTAGCATACTAGCTCCGCCTTACACAGAATAAATTAAACATGCTGAAAGAATGAACATGAAACTATTCAGTACAGCCCCTCTATCAGAGCGTTATACGCTAAAGCTTGTTGATAAAGAGCCTCCATGACCTTGGCAGATAAAATACAGACATGACAAAATGCTCTCAGTGTTTGACCTACAAAGAGAAGTCTATTTATAGTCACATCTCAAGCAGTTTAATGTAAAATGGGTTAAGTTTTGTATTAAACCTCCTTCCTCTGAAATGCAATTTAAAGAACGTGCATGATTTCTGTACGGCTTTCAAAATCCTTCAGCATGACTAATTAGTACGAGGAGAGGAGGACACAGTCTGATAGGAGAAGCTCCTGGAGGGGTCAGTGTGCTTCAAACAAGCTACTTTCAATGAAGTGCCGTTTGAAACGCCTTTTTTATAGCTGTTCCAAATGGCTTCATAAAAGTCAGCTGTTATAGAGAGGGGCATCAAAGACACCTTACACCAGAAGTTCAAATGATCCCCCCCATTAAGGACATCAGAAAGGTTATGTCTTATGTTGTTTAATATCAGACGAGCACTTTGTTCCAAGCATACTGAAGCAAAGATGTCAGCCGCAGTGCTTCATGTACTTTGTGTGACCCGCTCTCATGTAGTGTGTGAGAAACACACCGTTTAAGCTTTCTGTGTGTAGACCCTTAACACCGGCAAGCATTGAATACATCAGTACCCTTGAAGATGATGGGATGTAAAGTTGTTGAAATGTTTTAATATAACCTCAGTTGCTATGCAACAACAGCTTTCAGGTGAGTGAGTGCTTAACTTGTGGGCAGTGATGCAGGAAGCTCTCTGACTGCCCTCATGTGGATTGGAAGTCAGAGAAACAAACCATTCCTCTTTTCTGTTTTTAGACATGTCTTCAAGAGGTTGAAGTTCCTGGGCAATAAGACCCTGTCTCATGTGACCACGCTCCTCTTTCTCACGGTTTGGCATGGTCTTCACTCCGGATACCTGCTGTGCTTCTCCATGGAGTTCTTCATCATCACCGTAGAGAGACAGGTACGCACACGGAGCAGCTGCAGGGTATCCTAAGGATGCATATGTGCAGGAATCTCAACTCATCACTAGGTTGTGGATTTGTTGTTTACTTTGTTTCAATACAATTGTTTGCAAACCAATTCTTCACTAGAGACAGTCTCTTGTTAGATACCGTAAACAAAATGGATGAAATGCTTTTCAATGCTGAACAACATTAAATATTGACTTCTGTCACAATTTGGCATCAGTTTATTTTATAAGTGTTGTTTTATTGTATACTATTACTACTATTGTATTACTAACTGTGTGTGTGTCTCTCTCTCTGTCTCTGTGTCTGTCTGTCTCTGTCTGTCTCTCTGTCTCTCGCTCTCTCTGTCTCTGTCTGTCTCTCGCTCTCTCTCTGTCTGTCTCTCTGTCTCTCTCTGTCTCTCTCTCTCTGTCTCTCGCTCTCTCTGTCTCTCGCTCTCTCTGTCTCTCTGTCTCTCTGTCTGTCTCTGTCTGTCTCTGTCTGTCTGTCTCTCTCTGTCTGTCTCTGTCTCTCTGTCTCTCTCTCTGTCTCTCTCTGTCTCTCTCTCTCTCTCTCTGTCTCTCTCTCTCAGGCCCTGGCGCTAGTGAAGGACAGTCCTCTACTGACGAAGCTGGCCAACAGCCCTCTCTACCCCCTCATCTATTTAGTCCAGCAGTTTTTCCACTGGCTCTTCATGGGCTACCCCCTAGTGCCGTTCTGCCTCTTCACCTTTGACAAATGGCTCAAGGTAAGACACACATGGCACACATGGATACAGAGACATGTTCACCCCACTTTATTTGTGATTAAGGGATTTCTTCGTGACTTGCTACCCATGTAAGAGCATATCGAAAACGCTTGGAATCACAACTGTGTTTGGGACAATAAACATGAAAGACAGGCTCACCAGTCACTTTATTGAAACCAGCACCAGGGAACCAGTTTTAGTATAAGATGGGTTTAAGTCTGAGTCTTGATTGCATCACAACAGCTCTGTTTAAAACATACAGGACAAACATTAAGCCTTTTTATTATATGTTAACATTCAGATGTTCTGCCATTTAATCAAGCTTTCAGAATATGAAGGGACATGTATATGCGTCTACATTCATAGAACTGCCCACAGGACCCTCTCTCTGTAAAATGGCCGAAATCTGCCTTCAGATGTTAGATTTTCTCAAGTTTGATCCCAGAGGTAGTGAAACCTTTGGAATTACAATATGGAATTTGTTAAATAAAAATTGTTAAGGCTCTTTCCTTCAAGGCATTTTACTAAAAAAAAGATAGCAGGCAGGTGTTTTCAGCATCTGGCACACAGTCTGTCCGGTGAGCTACTCTGAAGTTTCAGACACTGAAACAGGGAGTGGCTGGTGTTTATTTTACCCTGGGGCTCGGTGAGGGACGTGTTGCCTGTCAGGGGATCGGGGGGTGAGCAGAGAGAATAGCGCGGTCAGGACAAAGGCAGAAACCCTCGGGTGAGACAGAGACAGAGGTTTGTCAACTAAAAGCTGGGGAAGGTGGTTTATTATTGTGCAACATATTGCATTCAAGAGGTTCTCCAGTGTCAGCATTTGAAAACAGAGCCATCATCCTGCAGCTTTAACCTTGAGCAAGTAGCAAGTTACAATATTGAGAGAAAATGTTGCTCATAGTTTTGGATTATTCTAACTGCAGCCATGATCTACTCGCCTTTGGCAATGGTTGGATGAAGGCAGCATTTGTTCTATCTCCGAGATGCTTCCCTATTATTCTCAGACTTTCTTTTTAAGTGCAGAGTGTTGCCAATGTTGTTATAGCAACTTTTCCCGTAGGATTTGATGTGGTTTAATCAGGATTTCACCATATGAAGAGATATGCACATGCATCTAAAGTACATTGATAGAACAGAATGTAACAGAATGATTGGAAAAAGTCGGTCGTCACAGTTTTGATTTTCTTTCTGACCACTTGAATTACAATATGCTGTCAAATGTATTATGGTATGTTTGCCCAGTGATGCCAAATCAAACCCGTATCATCTGGATTTCCATTTATTGTTTTGTGATCTTTTGCGTTCCAGGTGTATTCGTCCATCTATTTCTGTGGTCACGTATTCTTCCTCGTAGCCTATTTAGCCATGCCACATCTCCGAAAGGCGCTGGTGCCTAAGAAAGAACGGAGCGAGATAAAGCAGGATTAGAACTTGGTACCAAGACGTCTTGGTAAGCAAATGCAGGCCTGTTTGTATGCAATGCCATCACGTTTCAGTAACGATTGAACGGTCAATAATCCGTTTTAAACATCTGTTTCGTTCCAGGTCCGACTAAGGCTAAATATCCACTGAAGGGAACTGCGACTTTCGAGGAGCAGAATGGAACATATTTTAAGGCCTTTCGTAATATATATGTCCATGAAAACAATTTCTATATATTTTTGTGTTTTAAACGAGAAGGGTGTTTTTTATAAACATTCGGAGAAATGTTTACAGGAAATGACCATCGTGCCACATGGGGTAATTGTGAGCCAATCAGGAGCGATTTCCTGTTTTTTTTTGTTTTTGTAAAGAAACGTTGGACTTGTTGAACTTGAGAGACTTTCATGCTGTCGACACAGAATTGCACTCACCAGTAACGGGTTCAGAGTCAACGGCTCCGATGTGTTCTTTGTTCTCATTTCTCTCTCACGTCTACCGCCCACATTCTGCAGCAGCGAGACTTCACAGGAGGTTAAAGCACAGCGCCAGCACATGTGGCTCTTTCTAATGTAATAAAACAAAAATGCTTTGTGCAAAAAGACCTGATTATAATAATAATGATATTAATAATAATTATCAGGATGGGATATTTCTTGAAAATGGCTGCCAGTGGTTATACAAGCACTGTAAATCACACACTGTACACTAATCCCCAGCTCAAAATGGCCTTGTATTAATGAATGTTTTTACATTACATTTGTTTTGGTTTTTGATTTGTGATGGGGATATAAAGAAACTTGATTTTATAGAGTTTTAATATGAAAAAAAAGAACATTTTGTAGCTTTGGGATAATATTTCATGAGCTAATTTGCATTGTTCCCTTACTTTTTCTCTGGTTTGATGTTCCTCCTCTCCCTCTCTTCAGTCTCCTCCACTCCTCTGTCCTTCAGCTCGGAAATGCACAGATGCAAAAGTGAAACATTGCAGAAGACGACTTAAACACTGCCCAATAACACACTCACTACTGTCAACCCTCTGCACTCATCCCATCTCCATATGGTGTTTTCAAAATGAAGAATATGTGAACTGGAAGCAACGGAAACAAAATAATCACCGCTCTTCTGTTTGTAACAGCAGGCGGTATTTAAAGAGGGTGAAGTAGAAGCATCCCACTGGGGGAATGCCTCTTTAGCTAGTTTAATCTTGTTTTGGGGGGGGGGGGGGTAGGGGTGGGGGGCTGGATTGTCTGATCCATGGCATGCTGGAGGAAGCTGCTGCTGCCGTCCGACACACACTTGGACAGGACAAACCTCACTGTAGCAACAGCCCAGATTTTTAGTAATATTTATACATGACATGGTGATTATTAATTGATGTGAATTGCTATTTCAAGAGACTACTTTTTTGCCTTATTCCTACCAAATGTACAAAAAGGAAAAACAAACTTGGGGATGGATTTGGGAAAGGGAGGGAGGGGAAGTGATTTTCAAATACAATTTTATAATGTTCATTAAAAATGCTGCATTTCAAGCAAGGCCTCTAGTTATTGCGTGTGTGTGTGTGTGTGCGTGTGTGTGTCCCATTGGCAGAGGTGGTAGAAGTACTGAGATCTTGTACTTGAGTAAAAGTAGAAGTACCACAGTGTAGGAATACTCTGTTACAAGTAAAGGTCCTGCACTCAAATAAGTATTATCATCAAAATATAGTGAAAGTAGCGACAGTAAAAGTAGTCGTTGTGCAGATTGGTCCATTTCAGAATAATATATATGATATGTTTTATAAAGATTGATCATGAAAGTGTTCTCAAAGCTGGTGAAGGTGCAGCTAGTTTGAAGGACTTTGTAGACTGCAGGGTAGCTGGTGGATTTACTCCAGGTGGAACTCAAGTCTGATTTAACACTTGATTATATTTCACACCATTAATCCAGATCTGTGAAGTAACTAAAGGTATTAAATACATGTAGTGGAGTAAAACTACAAGAGTTACCTCTGAATTGTAGTGGAATAGAAGTATGAAGCAGCAACAATATTGATATACCCCAGTAAAGTACAAGTACCTCAAAATTGTAGTAAATGTACTTGGTTACTTTACTCCACTGCCCATTGGTTTTATAAGTGTGACACGATGGGCAGCAAGGGGGTAATATGACGTCATTTTGCAGTCTGGTGATGGAAAGCTTTAGCAGTGGGGAATTAATATTTGTATTTAAAAGGGAAAGGGGGAGTTGTGATGGGAGGGGGGGGCAAGGGTGCCTTAAAGCTGAGAATAAACAGATGAATTGCTGGGTCTGAGTCACTCTCAATGTGCGTTCAACAGCAAAAAAGAGCCAGAGCAGCAGTCTGGAGGGGAGGGAGAGAGAGAGGGGAGAAGGACGCAGTGTGGGCGGGATAAGAAGCACCGAGAGGGAGGGGACGCAGCGTAATATTCCCACCGTTTTTACTCTCCTCCGTGTAGAGCCGAAAAAACAAGGACATCCATCGCTCTCCTCATCTTCCTCGCCACCAAATCTAGGCTGAATATACGTCTCAATTTGTCATTTCCTCAGGTGTAAACACTCATCTCTATCTCCTCTTCCTCCCCCACCTGGAGGTTTTGGTTGCCAGCCCCGCAGGAGGGGATTTCCGAACCGAGCGGCAGGGCGTGAGAGGCGGATGCTGCGAGCGTAAAGCCTGGGTACCAACCGGGAGCATCACCGTCACACACTCAGCACCACGGTAATGTCAAATCTGGCTTCAGCTAACCTTCATTTTCTGCGACATTTCCTCCCCTGCCTCTCCGAGCTGTAACAACGCATTTATAGGAGCTGGTAATGTGTGTCAACATCAGCCTGTAATGTAATGTCTGATTATTGTCGCATAGCATGTTCTATACTCTTATGTGTGTGTAGCGACCTGTGACCAGATGGAGCCCCCTGTTATATCTTCGCAGTTTTCTCTCTATATATTAGATCTGCAGAGTATGTCATGTAGCCTATATCAAGGACTGCAGCAGTGGAAGAGGCTTGTTATGTCAATGAGAGCCTAAAAACCCCCCAAGGACTCATTTTTCATTTGTGGCCACAAGACAGCAGCTGCATTTTTTTCCCCCTCTTCCACAAACCACAATTAAAACAGGGGCAAACACAGCCACATGCAAAACCAATTGTAGTCACACACACATAGTGACATACAGGACACACTCACAAGCAGGTGTGCACGCAGGCTCTGCACGCTTATCAGATTGATTTTTGTAGAAAATGCGGAAATAATTATGCATTATTGGTTTATGCTGCCTCTGAATGAAGTTGGAGTTTATTTGAAGGGTCTCTTTTATCTTAAAGATGACACTGTGTGCACTCTCTCGCTGCCTCTTGTTACTGTACCTGTCTCTTCCTGTGCTGATTGTTGATGCATGTACTGTATTCCTCCCCTCTTTCCTCACCCCCCACCTCTCCTCTCCTCCCTCAGATGGACAGAATGAATTTTCTCTCCTTCTTCCTCCTTTGCTTGACTTCAGTTGCCAGTAGCAACAAAGGTCAGTTTCCTCGTCATTGTGTCAATTGTGATGTGTTGAGATGATGGCTGACACCCTCACGGGAGCACTGAGACCTTTCAACGTGCCATGCTGCTGTTTTACCCGAAGCTGCTCTCCTGTACCCGTGTTTTATTCCACAAATAGACTTCATAAGCATGTGTGTGTGTTTCGTGACCCCGCAGGGTGCATGTGCCTCTTTTCTCCTGTGACTCTCTGAGAAGAAGATGTATCATACTGGGTAACCACGACTCTGATTCAACATCATTGTTACAATGATGATCAAGCCGGGGGAAAGGAGAATAAAAACAGACAAGGGAGGAAGAGGAGGAAGAGGAGGAGGAGAGGGATGAAGAGGGGAGACGAGGAAGGGGAGATGGAGTGTCAAAGATAGGGGAAATGTTGGAACAAGGTGGTGGTGGTACGTGAGACCAGGTGACACGAGGGAATTGGAAAAAAAAAAAGGTGTGAGAGAG